>PNEQ01089497.1:0-40060 GCA_003012365.1 Medauroidea extradentata | reverse complement strand
CCGTACATCCAGAAAGTTGGGCGAATGCTGAGGGCGACGAAGACGCTTTAAAATCTGTTTCGGAGTGCTTTCTAACATCTGACGCAGAATACACGAACTTTTGTTTGACATATCTTCAGAAAGTTGTGAAACTTAAGGGCGCGGTGTACCGCAATTTTCTTCACCATGTTTTTTATTTTATATTTGCACCAGTTTATTTTCCTGTTTAGACACAAAATGTGATTAATTTTTTTTTTCTTATAAAATTTTTTATCTCATAGATTTTGCGTAGTGGCTCCTTAAAGGCAAAATTTGCATGTTTCCGTTTTAAGTACGACACTAAAACGAACTCACTTACCAGACTGAAAAAAATCCACAGTAAATAACGATGTTGGAAGCTACAAATTCTGAATTTTTAAAATTTTTATTTTAAATTTTAGTGTTTTTATTTAAATACAGAAAGTTTTTGCTCTTTGTTTTTATGTACGTGACATTGTAGCCTGCGACTTCTTTAGCCACCGTGAATTTTGTTAGTTGGGTAAGTCAGTTGGTTTTAGTGTAGTCCATAAAACGGAAACATGCAACTTTTGACTTTAGCAGGCCATTATGCGAGAAGTATGAGATAAAAAAATTCATAAAAGCAAAATTTAGTCACATTTATTGTCTAAAATAAGGAAAATAAATATCTGGTACAAATAAATAATTAACACATGGTGACAAAAATTGCTGTATACCGCGCCCTTGAGAGGGGCAGTCACGTTTTGTGTGTTACACATGTTTGATGTAATGTAAGTCGACGGTGCGGGTTCTAAAATGAACTTTACATGTCCATTCCACCAAATGTAATGACTAGAGGTGCGTAAATTTCACAGGTGCATTCCAGGTCAGGTCGAACGCCAATTATCTGTACTTCATTGTCATGTCTGTGACTTGCTGGCGGCTGTTACGAAACGCGTTTGACTACTGCAAGCCAGTAGTAAATAAGGAAAAAACGGGAAGTGCTATCGCTTGCCACCTGCTTGTACCGTTATAAGCCAATAGATAATCGATTCTGGCCAGTGGGTGTATAGGACTGACAAGTCTAGGCTGCTGCCAGATGAATCCGCGAAATTGACGTACCTCTAGTAATGACTGACACATTACATCGTTAACAGTAAGTGCCCGAAGAACAAACTGTCAAAATTCACTGATTTTACGTACAGGATGACTCGTGCGTGTCAATACTGAAAGTCTAGTACGCACGTACCAAAATGTTGCGGCACCTCTTGTCAACCACATTCGACCGCGATGCATGTGTTAACAGTCCCCAAGTTTTAAATTTCGGCGTCTCTACAAAGTTGAGGCCAAGGTTTCGTCTCTCGACTATGTCTGGCCCTCTTTGGTACAAAGAATCCGGGTGCTGACATAAAGGCAGAGACCTGGAAATTATTGTATGAAGAGGGCGTGGTAGATAAATAAGTGCTGAATTCTTCAACTGAGATCTACACGTTTTTGAAAGTCAATTTGAAAAAAACAGCAATCCTTGATAATTATATTTGACAACTTTACGAGCAAACATTTAACCAGAATGATGCATTCGTTAAGCGTGATTTCTTGCGCGGCAATTAAATGCACGACATTTCGGCGTCAGAGATTGTTCTTCAGATATAACTTACTTAACTGAGAAGAATTTTTACTCAGAAAGTTGGCAAAACTATTGTCTAGGATTGCTGTTATTATTATTCTGCAAACTGGCTTCGAGAAACCTACAATTCTGAACTGATGATTTTAGCACTGAACTATATGCCATGCAATCTTAACACTGGTTACATAGTTTGTGTAGGAGACTCCCTTCTGACCGAGGAAATGACTTACTGCCAAGACACCTCTGGGAGCTGGAAACTAGATAGAAGAGAGTGCACAGCGTGGCGCAAAAACACCGCGTCAAAGGAAGCTGATTTCTTTTGACGCGCGGCGTTAACGAACATGCGCCTCTGTCATCTCCCTTGCATGCTTGTGTGGCAGGACGAAGTGCAGACACCCGCCAGTTTTGAACTTTTCGCCTTCCCGACCCTCCGCCCTCCCCCTCGTGAGTCTGCCGCGCCCCTAGCCACGAGGACCCTAGGGTTCGTTTGTTTTACCTCTCCATGGTAACACGAGCCCCACTTACCCCAGGCTACTGTCCCTGGCGAGCTGCTGCCACCGCGACCAACCTCGCCGCTTCTTGGCACTCGGCGATCCTACAAGCTGCATGCGCAGTCCACAAAACTGTGCGTCAACACACGTCCAACAATACGCTACAGATGACGGTATATCACGAAAGTGTTTTGTGCCAACATATCCTTTAAAACGCCGTAGTTACTTGTAACAGGATTGACTGGGCGATATACATCTGACACAACGTAGATGTCTTCAGACCAACAACAGGCATCAAATATTATAATTAGAGGTACGTCAATTTCGCGGATTCATCTGGCAGCAGCCTAGACTTGTCAGTCCTATACACCCACTGGCCACAATCGATTATCTATTGGCTTATAACCGTACAAGCAGGTAGCAAGCGATAGCACTTTGCATTATTTCCTTATTTACTACTGGCTTGCAGTAGCCAAACGCGTTTCGTAACAGCCGCCAGCAAGTCACAGACATGACAGTGAAGTATACATAATTGGCGTTCAACCTGACCTGGAATGTATCTGCGAAATTTATGTATAGGCTATTCGGGATAAAGTGAGCACTCAGAAAAGCCCTGCTAAAGTTCTATTTTCATCCCATTCATATCTTTCCGCGGGTAGCGGCTGACGCCGGGAAATATCTAACCTCTCTGGACACGTCACTTGATGTTTGCGCGCGTGTAAGATAAATTGTGCAGTCAGTATAAATATATACAGTTTGATTTTTAAAAAAGTTAATTACTTACATAAAATTCAATTACATCGATTTCAGTTCATTTTGTTTCAGTATTGTTGAGTATTAATAGGAAAATACACGGAACTATGTTGCGTAATTTCACTACCAACCATACAAGCAGCAAGGAAACTATAGTTAATGTTGGATTATATGCAGTAACGGTTAGTGATATTTTTCAAAGGTTATATTTTTAGTGCTCACTTTATCCCGAACGACCTATACCTCCAATTATAATAGCAGGATTCGTATTGGCTCAGTCAAATACGGTAACAGCTCCAAGGACAAGCTAAAGCCAGTAATCTTCTGGTAAGATGACCGTGTGTTGAAATCCAGCAAACAGTCAAGTTTTCCCGCGATAAACCATCATCTCTAACAGTACCGTATTATTGTTAATATTATTATTATATTTTTTTCTCCATGTCATGGACAGTGGCGTGAATATATTGACACGACGCGACGTAATGTGGAGTCATCGATCCTAGTTGAGCACCTTGTGGTTGGGGGGTGATAATGGGAAATGGGAAGCGAGCAAGATTCGCCCTAAGTGTACGCATGCTCCCAGACCACAATTCCACTTGTTTTGTTCTGAGATTACTAACAACTCAAACTAAGGTTAATTCTACTCCAGGTTAGAAAGAAAATGTGTTTTCTTATGGGAGAGTTTGGCACAGGGAACATTTCTGCCACTAGTTTCGCTGCTATCGCCAAGGGACCAGAAAAATACGAAACTGTAATAACATTAAATTTAAACAGGCTTGAAAATGACAGAAGTCATTCAAGATAATTTTAACGTGAAAATAAACTAATCTCGGGTTTTATAATTATCAACTTTATGTAACTTAAAATTCATGAAAGCTCTGTGATAGGTAAGTTTGCACCCATTACCGATACCAGAGCTCAAGCGGCAGAAATTTTATCTGTGACAAACTTTTAACACTGATATTTTTAACCTGTAGTAGAATTAACCTTACTCAAATCATATCACCACAGAGAAATGAAAGCCTACGCGGGCACCTATGACTCTATACCGTGGCATTTTATTTCCCGTCAAAGTATACAAAATTAATAAGAACACGTCGAATTTTGCTTAATTCGTTAATTTTGTTCAATATTCATTAACCAAAAAAATATAAAACTATAAAACATACGTACATATAGGGTCAGTTAGGACGGAGCATGTTAATTTTGCGTGGTGATAGCTTGTGGAAAAGTAAGTCGAATGGGTGTTTTAAATTTGTTCCGTATTGAAGTGAATTATTGTGGAATTAATGCTAACCTGAACATCGACTATAAAATGCAATTCCTTTAAATATGAAATTAAATGCCACTAAACGTTAAGCAAAAACCCAGAGAATAGTATCAAAACAATGCAAAATTAAGTAATTTTTTTTTATTTTGATTAAAGCAATGAAATTCTGAATTCGATTTCCACTTAAATATTATATACGCTGCAAAAATTACACTTTTAAGCCCATTATTCACTAACGAAGCAAAAAAAAAAAAAAAACAGAGCATATGCGAAGGTTAACTAAAGGATTTCTACAAGATTAAGAACTTATCCTGCCTACAGATGAATTACAAACGAAAACAAGTTTATCATAGCGCACGCAATTCATGCCTGCATTTTTGTTCCGTAGCCACTGTAAGGAAAGCTGAACGTCACTGTTGCTATCAATATGTGTAGATTCATATGGGAATTGAACCCGCAAAATCTTGGTAACCAATTACAGTCGTCAAACTATGTACTGTACCAGCGGATAAACTTAAAAACCAGAAGACTGGAGACAAATGTAGTTCATTGCTAGATCGCTAGCTCTGAAACAATGCCAGGAAATTATCAGTTTTATCTTCCAATTTTTCCGTCCGTTTGAACGATTTTGTACCTTGGTTCCTGATGTTCTCTTCGGACAGTTCACCTTCTTCTTTGTCTACGTTTTCCGAAGATGACTTCAGTGCTACTCGAGAACAGACGTCGCAATCCTAATGATCTGTCGCTGGTGCTGTAGAGCTGCTTACCTCTGCCGTTCAAGACGGCAACACCGAGCAACGAATTTCCCACAAGTGGCTCGGTTAGTACGAGAGCAAACAACGCAGTAAGACGTAGCTAAAGGGGTTTCAAGCCCTCTTCATGGCAGAGCCCAAAGGTCTTAATCCAAGACTTATGTAACCTCCTTCAACTCCAGGTAATTCCTTAGCGAAGCATCGAACCGTATAAGATGAAAATCCCTATAGTACGGCAATCCACTAAATATTAGCAACAGCTTGAAAACCTATTCATTTAATTTATAATATCTTCAAAATTTTCGTGGCAGTTAAACATTGATTCCGATAATATAATTTTAAAACGCAACCCAACACCTGCATCGAAGAATCGCTATATTGTTTTGACACGGATACGTATTCATGTCGACACTAATTTTTTTCGTGGCAATAAACCCCCTAATTTTTTAATATCCTTGTACCATAAGCATCACAAATTTCGTTCTGAAAATAAGTCAAAACCTATAAACATTTTTGCAGGGAAATTCAGAATTATTAAAAAAAAAAATAAAAAAAATTAATTAATTAATTAAAAAAAACATACATTTATGTACTGTATGACTGCACACAAACTGAAATACTTTTAAAGCACTGTGTTAAAATAATTTGTGTTCTTTGCATCAATGTGAAGAACTATCGAGAACGGCCTTAAATGTGTAACACTTTACGCAATTTGACTGAATTGATAAGTTAACAAAAAGCTTTACCAAACTGCATTACGAATGTATATATTACGTATTAATGGACTGATGGGAATCGCAAGGGAGGGGAGAGCGGTTGGCAGTAGATACTTAGTTCTAAGTTTAAAGTACGTTCAGCCGATACTAATTCCAATAGATTATAATCTGCATGTAAATAATTCAAAACACACATCTCGTACAGTAAAAAAAAATTTGTTGAACTTCCCCTCTTAAGAGGCTGCGTCACCTGTTTCGTTAATAATATTAATTTTCGTTTAATAAATGGAGGATGTGACTCATAACCGGCAACTCTAACATCATCTGTAAACGAGAAGGTTCAGGAAGAAATGTTCAACTAGACCAGCACATGAGCGCCGAGTTTTTCGAAAGAAAAAAAAAGCCCCTCGGCTACGCTACGTAGCACCACAAACCCCTCTAGAAAGGAGGAAGGAAGGTAAGTTCAGCGGACATCCACTCCGAGGCAGAACGTCGAGACTCGATGGCGCACAGAGGAGATGACCGGATGTCCTCCAATCTCTGGAGGTGACCGCCGTGCTCGGAACACCAAGCTCATTTCACGGCACTTGCGGCGCCACTCGGCCAGCAAAAACACGCATTACGGTATATATACCCGCGCCATCTTGCCTTTCTTTCTTCCTATCCCGTCCTTCGTTTCTGGATTCCCGATAATACAACAATCAAGACCGTAGCGTGACGTGGTTTGGTTACTAGCATCAGCACTGTTAATTGTCATGTCCTACACTACATATAAAATATACATCAGAAATCAGTAATAAGATAAAAAAAACAATACTAATGCCTTACAATTTTCAACACAAGGCGACGTATTCTAATGTGAGAGGGGTTTACGTCTAACACCGAGGTGAAGTGAGGTGAAAAGAGCATAAAATCCATACCCGAGCCGGGATTCGAACCCAGGACTTCTCGCATCGTAGACTGACATCTAAACGACTACGC
Organism: Medauroidea extradentata; assembly: GCA_003012365.1. Classification (NCBI taxonomy): domain Eukaryota; kingdom Metazoa; phylum Arthropoda; class Insecta; order Phasmatodea; family Phasmatidae; genus Medauroidea; species Medauroidea extradentata. Next base: position 33,494 of record PNEQ01089497.1, on the reverse strand, counting down.
TACGGTGGTCGGCGCGACGTTTCCTAGTAAAACTGTTATTAATTGTAATATTCTAGCACCTGCTTAAGAAGAGTCCTTCGCGGTGTCCAATTTCCACCTTTGACGCGTGGGAACAGCGTAGCGATAAGAGCCAGTCTCCCACGCTTGACGAGAAGCATATCGCCTCTTCGCAGCGCGCCAAACTGAGATGCAAGGTTTCCGTTGTAGTCTTTTTTCTATGGGACTTTTAAGCAGTGACCCTAATATTTTTATTTTTAATAGTATGAAGTAAAGACCAACGCATGCCTCGCGCTTTACACTTTACGAATTCAGGTAATATTCTCGGAGTTACAGAAGTTCAAAAAAACCCGTTTTTAGCAATTTTGAAAGGCCCGAAAATCATTCGTTTAACAAGCATGCTGAATTTTTGAAAACATTGAAGCATAGTTTGAAGTGTGTGTTCTTTTCGTAGATAAACATAATATGAATTAGTTCAGCGGTTTCGCGTGAAAAAGAATACGCATGACACACTGCAACGCCGTCGATGTGGCAGTCGAGGACAACTCTTAGGACTCCGAGGCAGACAGTGCCCATTTCCTTCATGATTTATTTCGAACAAAGCCTGCGAAAGAACTACGAGAATGCCAACATAACGTTTCTGGCGTAGTCCTACTGTTCCAACACATATTGCACAACAAACTGTTTACACCGGTAACAATTATGGAGATAACAGAGTATAGGATTATATTTCACCGCATTTTTTACAACAGATTACATCGACCGAACATGAGCAATAATTATACCTGCTAAGCAATAATTATAAATAAACACGAGGTTTCCACGCTTCGCGTAAACAGCGATATGGATATGTGCATTTGTTTGGGTACCAACAAACAATTACGTTTCAATTTATTAGAATAGTAACACGTGTTTATATTTACAGACTAATGTATTTGATCTGCTACTGTAACGAAAATTCAACTTAAAAGCTACTGCGCACATCACAACACGGACTAAAATTCGTGGAAAAATCACCATGTCAGCTGGCAAGTGAGAACCATCAACGGCCAGATTTCATGAAACTAAACCCGAACAATGTGTCTGACTAAAATGTATTGCAAGGAATGGACGTGGCTGTTCTCCGCACTAAAAGCTTTGTGCCACGCCGAAAGAACCAAGTTCATCGAAGTAAATGGGACCTTGCTCATCAGCACTGGAGAGACGCAGGAGGAGAAATGCGAAGTTCACTGATGAGAGCTCTTTGCTTCGACAAATCTTCCTGAGAGGTACTCTGTGGTTGCACTCTGTTTGGCGTCATCATTACGAATACCTACATCTACCCAGATATAGTTCAGGAAGTACAATATAATCAGAAGAGCTTGTCAGCTTTAATTAACATATGTGTTACCAGTTATCTTGAACTATTCTGCTTATAATCACACAGATTAACTTTTTGCCTTTTATTTCACGCTTCGTCTTTGTCAATTCACATAGAATTGATTTTGGAAGTTAACAGTAACGTGTTTTATAACATATGAGATGGTTAACGTTAGTGCAGTGATAAATGTGGAAACAACTGGAAAATACGCTCTCTCCAAAATGAGCTCATGCACTAGCAATATACCGACAATGAGGAGAACAAACTAGCGGGAAAGTATGGACGATCCAAAACGTGTCCAAACACCAGACCAAATGTTTACGTGTTCACTCATTAGTGATAATTTTAAGGTAATGAGTGAAAACTGCTTCAGTTAGCCTACGCATCATCCCTGAAAACAGAAACACGGTTTACACTTTCAAAACGCAGCAGAGGGGTAATTAAATGCACGCTGATATCGATCCGGGACTGGTGTTTGATAGGTCCGTAATTCGCTCCTCAATGCACGCACACGCGATCCTGCCAAGCGCATGAAGCAACTAATGGCGCATGAGGTCAGCAGACGAGCATCTGCTACAGACATTAGCTGGGCCGTGAAATGGCAAGATGGGAAGATGCATTTTACTGAGTTAAAAAGGGCAAAGATGCGTCAGCTCCTTCAAATGTATCAAGCATTCAGGAATTCCGACTGAATATCTCCCCCTATTTGCACCACCGCAGGGCAAGTAACTGGTCTTCACTTGCACCTATAGGCTAGTCGCAGTTGGCATTAAATACAATAGAACTGAACTCAGGACCGGCGATAAAAAACGAGAAAGTGAGAAGGGGTCAAAGCTTGTAGTTGTATCGGGTCCCAAACTTACACATACAATTGGTGAGTGGACAGCAGACAAAGGGACCCACAAAATCAGACGTAAACTGGGCCCCAAAATGTTTGTCGCCAGCCCTGACTGCACTATAGTCACAATATGCATTGCCCATTTCGGAGTGGCTATTTCGTCTTCCCACTCCAACCGACTGGAGCCAATCAGTGTGTACGTATTTAAACCCACTATGGCTCAACCAGGAACAATGCAGGTGCAAACTTTGCCACATTTACTACTCGGTGCCCAGGTAAGCAGCTAACCTCTACCAAAGCTCGCGCTGGTAATGTGACCGGGCCACGTGAGAAACTTCCGAATATGAAAGAAAAGAACACGAGCAAAGTTTTTTTTAAAGTTCTATCATAAAATAACAATGCCACTTTCGAACGTTTTACGAGTCTAAAATTCCCACACTTTTATCTACAGATCTAATTCCTATAAATCATGAGAATTTAAATTGTGCATTCACGTCCATTAGTGTTGTGTGCACCTTTTTACCCGAATAAGAACGGTGATGTGTGAGGACAATATTTAACCAAACTTAATAGTGACATATAAAAATCGACAAATAATTTTTTAACTAAATCAAATATATAACAGGGCTTAAATTGGCCATTAAACTTCAATTACAAAATATATATGACGACTTACTCTAACTCATTTCGCCGCTAGGAAAAAGAAACAGTTTTCTTGATTTGTTTTATTTTGGACTTACCGCAATTTTTGCTTCTCTCGAATACAAATTTAGTTAGGAATTTTAAGTGCTTATGTTCCGTAGGAACAAGAGTGCACAAACACATGGGAATTTATAATAAATAATTTCTTGTCGACATTGAAACACATATAAGTTACAGGTCCTCACTGGGAAAACAATGTTTCTAATACAATTGTGTTTTAACATACAACGGCGTATGTATGGTTGTATCCTATTTACCGTCACGGGAGACTTCAATCAGTATCTTTAGGAAATTACTCAGCCGCGCGAAAAATATTAGGTAAAAATTAATTTCACATCACATTGAAAAATGTTGAGTTCCAGTCCGAAACATTTAATATCGCAGTAAATGATGTGTAATAGTCATGATAAGTGCAACTGCTAAACCTTCATTTACATCCTCCATCTCACATTTTGATTCTTCATATTTGACTATACCACTCGTAGAGAAAGCTGAACTTTTGCACACGTCAAAGACATTTGCTATAAAATGAAACCACAACAACCACGTAAGTTCACATCAGTTCTTTTGCCTGTAAGGTAAAAAAATACACTCAGTAAAATTTAAGGTGGCGGTAAGTTTCACGCAGCATTTCTCTGATTTACATATCCCTGCGTTTTTAATTAAGTGAGTGGTCGCCCGTTAAGCCGAACATTAATATTCCTAATACTCTGCGCATATTTTCTGGCGGCTTGGAGTAAATCGCAGAGAGCGAATGTAACCAACTGTGGACGCTCGCGACCCGACTACCCGGGCAGAATATTCGCGCGAACACCCAGCTCGGCGGAACAATTCAGGGGAAGCAGCCGCCAGAATATTAATTAAGGCACGTTACAGCTAGAAGGGAGAGGGGGGGGGGGGGTTGGCGGTGTGTTTTGCTACCGAGCGGTGCGCGTGGGTTGGAGGGGAGGGAGAGGGACAGAGGACACGAGAGTAGAAACAGCAATGTATGGGAGGAGTAGTATCGTCAGAGAGTCAGTCCCGACAACGCTACAAATCGACTCTCTCGCCCGGAGAAAAAAAAATTGAACTCTTAATTAAATGACGCGTCATCGTGTCAAGCTAGAGAGAGATGATTGCTGCCAGCCGTTCATGAGCGACCACACGCAACAGAACAGACACCTAGGGAGTTGTGTTTACTTTTGTTCTGGAAGGACCACATTGGTAGGCCTACAACCATTCTACTCCTTCTGGGATTTAATGATATAGATCCAATCAAAAAGCAGCACAAATGTCTCCGAGTGATTCACTATGACTCACTAATATTCCTTTCCAACCACAGATAATTTTGTCGCGATGGCAGGACAAGAGTTGTTGGTAGGAAAGGTACACAATTGCCCTAACTGAAAGTACTTAATTAAAACTTTGTTTCGGGCTTTCTTTTCTTGAACAAAACCAAACATCCTTATAGAATTAAAATGATTAAACCACTGCCATGCAAAAACTCTTTAAATATACCACACTAACGGAAACGATTAGCTGTTCTCCTCTTTATATAAACACACATATTGCTACGGATTTACTGACCTGGGTGCAATTAGGTTCGATCGGAATGGAGGACTTGATAAATTAAATTAAATACTTCAAATTAAACGTTATAATTAATATAATCCTCATAAAATATTCTGCAATAATACACTTCTCTAGATGTAATTCAAAACTCTGTAGATCAATACTTACAATTACCATTCACAGTTAATGTATAGTAATTTCTATTTTTTATTTTTGTTACAGTTCGCACACAATTCACTACAAATAGAAGAGCACTTTATATTTGCTGGAATGTTTGTTTACCTTATACTTTCACCGTACAGGGTTCTGTAATATCTGTATGCATTGAAACATTGTAAAAAAACTATATTTGGAAAAATAAAACTAATTTATAAATCAATCAATCTAAACGCTGCAACAACTCTTATCGGCCACCGCGAGTAGGTACAGTATTTACAGCCGGCAGCGACACGCTCAGAGTAGCTCGGTGATGAGACAAGATGCTGCTAACAGCAACGCGAAGTTTCCAGGTGTTCGGATAACTTTCTGTCATGGCCTCGTGCTTTTCTGCAGCGGCCGACATCATCCAGTCAGGTTCTGACATTTCTCCCCTTAGAAACGTAGTCGTAAATAACACTGCAGGAAAAATATTCTTCCAGGAAAATACAAACTATTGCAACTAATCTTCATAGCTGACAGATGTTCATTTGTAGCTGGGGCCGCGGTGGCCGAATGGTCAGACCATTCGCCTCCCACCCAGGCGATCCGGGTTCGGTTCCCGACGGGGTCGGTTCCCGAATTTTCGCATGTCGGAATCGTGCCGGACGATGCCGCTGGTCGGCAAGTTTTCTCAGGGATCTCCCGTTTCCCCCGTCCCTTCATTCCGGTGCTGCTCCATACTCACCTCACGCCACCCCTCGCCCGCGCTGAAGACCTCGATGTTAAGCGCTGACCAACATCTCGTTCGTTCGCTCCTTTGTAGCTTTCTCATGAACGGACACAGTACGTCCTTTTAACCTTTATTGTAAATATTTACAATAACACAATACGTTATCAAAGTAAACCACTTATTTGGACAAATGGCGAAGTTAAATGATATTTTTAGTTTTTTTGTGATTACATTTTTTAAGTAACTCGATCACCTAATGAACTAAAAAATTTTATGCAAAGCTTAATCATTGTATAATTTAATATCGGGGGGAAAGAAACGTAAATTTCAGTGTAGCATTGACCCGGATACTTCATGATCAATTATCTCGCTTATATACAGTTCCAGATCAAATATCGCATCATGCAAAACCTTGCGGGAATAGCTGCCGTTGTTTTCGAACTGTTGGCAGGTAAACATCCCTGTGTATGTGTCTTTACAACGCCATCTCATAATTCAACACTATAACGGTAGGTTTATTGAAGCCAATTTGCGAAAAGTAAACAATAGCAATCTTAGACAATAGTTTTAGCCAACGTTTTAAACAAAACAGTTTCCAGTGTTACGAACTTCTGAGGCACATTCTCTGACGCCGGAACCTCATGGTTTAACTGCGGCGCAAGAGATCACGCGTAACGAATTAGTAATGCTGGATAAACATTTACTCATACAAGTTGGCAAATACCATTATCTAGGATTGTCATTGAGTATTTTATCTACATTGACTTGGGAAAAAGCCTAGAAATCAATCGCTGTTTCATAGCGTCTATTTATCCACCACGCACTCTTAACGGTGTACTGCTGAGAGGGATGTTGGCGGGAAAAAAACAGGAACTCTACTGTTATAAATTCAATTCGAATACATTCCCGAGAATAGTCATATTCAATATGTACCGCATCGCGCTGAGTTCAAAACTGTGCATGCGAAAATTTAAACGAAATTTAAGACTCAACCGTCTGAATACCCATTCGGTACTTGAATTCAGTTGTTATACTCTTCCATATTAAAGTGGTAACTTTCATTTTTCTGCGCTTCTAATATAAAATATGGTCTCTCGGCCATCAAATATCACAGTTGGTTACATATCTTGCTCCAAAACAAGACAGTAATTAACTGTATTTCTAAGAAGCAAACATTTGTGCATGCACTAAATTCATTACATTGCAATTCATTTCAGCTACCAAAAAATACACACTAAATAATTTTGAGATTGTTTATTGCTAAATGCTATGAATATTTTACAGCTCAGTTGTAGTGTTAAGCGCGGTATATTTCCAATAACTCTGATCCCTATCAGCGTCAACAATGATCTCTGCACTGTCACCTATGGCGGATGAAGTACAGTTGCTACGGCATACCGAGGGCACAGAATTTAAGTCAGTATTCCTGACATGAAACTGTCCACATAACTACTATCAACAGAACATAAGATCAGCAAATGTCAAATTATGCCATAGATATCACAAGTTAACTAGTGCCAAGCGCTCATCTCTTGTACCCCGAGCTACCGGGGCGGCGTTCCTAACCAGTCGCGCCTGACGAGGCACAGAGGAGCTCTGTAATTGGACGAGAGACACGCGACGACGGCACATGCGCCCACAACTCCGGAAACGAAAATGTAATTACTTGGTGCCGTTCGTTATGCGTGCGCCGTATTCTAATTAGCGCGTCATCTCCCATTTACAGATTGGCCATGCCTCTCATCAGGACCTTTGCCGTGCTTTATTTTCTGTACGGCCGAGAGGCTTTATCGACACGAAGGAAAAACCATCAGCTTTTACGTCCCAAATTAATACACCGTGCGCCTTCCTGCATATTAAATCTCGTTGCCGTGTTTCGAATGAATTTCTGCCAGAGAGAATCAATTACCCTCTACAGCGAAACCTCCCAACTGTGACGGAATCATTCACGTTCCAGGCTTGCCAGATGTTGAGGACAGGTCGCATGGATGGACGTATTTTGCGCGTCCGTGGCCTACAAGGGTAGGCGCTAAGGGTGACCCAGACATGTGTATATCGACTCATCCTAACCTCTAGGCTCTTCCAAACAAAATGCAATATTCTTAAATGTGACGTATTTAGAAAATTTTATAATTTATTTAAAAAGATTATTTTATTGAAATTTTAGTAACACATGTTATTTTAATACATCAAAACAAAAACAACCGACACGGTTGCTATATTTAACTGCAGCGTACATTGGCATAGCTTTTACTCTCCCCACAATGCACTACGCACTTAGCGATACTCCCGAATCGAGATAAAGACATATTAGTAATATTTACACGCTATCTATATAACTATATGTTCACATACAATTGAAGTGTCTCCCTGCATCAAAGCGAGATAGTTGCTGATTTCGACTGTTTTTTTAAAACATTTAAAAAAAAAAAAAAAGTTAATTGCAATTGATTTAATTGCAAGATACGCGTGCTCGATTCAAATATATTCTAACCAAAATACGAGCGAAAAATGTCCATTTTCAGCAGCGACAAAAAAAAAAATCAACAACTACTGAAGGCACGATAGTTTTTGTCAATGTTCTGAGCACAAATTTTCTATCGAGAACAATCTCTGACGCCGTAATCTTGTACATTAATTGCGGCGCAATATACTGGGTACATAAAGATCGTTAGTATCTTTAGCTAGGATTTTTGTTTTGTTGTTTTCCTATATTGTTTAAGAAAAACGCGTGGATTTCAATTGGTGTTTTTAATGTTTATTCACACTATTAAATGGGCATACACGAGTACAATTATGTTATTCCTAAGCAGACATTACACACTTCCAGCGGTTTTTGAATAAACTTCTATCCGTCGAAGTTTTGCTCGCCGCTGGGTGGACTTGACAATGCATTCTAGACAAAATATTACTCGAGCCTAAGACATTACAAAAAATGCGAAATCTTCACCGACGTTGGATTACACATACTAAACCAACCCCACTCCCGCAAAAAAAAAAAATCTGCGTCAGGTTTGTAGCCGTTTTATTTTGAATAAATGAAGAGTCCAAGTTCATTGAACGAGTTGTGCAATGGGAGAGCAAATTAAATCCAGTCAGAGTCCATGTTGGATTATTGCCGACATTCGGGGGAAAAATATAGCACTAAAATATAAAAGTTAGAATTGTACTTTTTTTTTTTTCAAATGTGTTTGTTATGAAAATTGCGTTCACCTTAAGTATCTACATTATTCACTCACTTTAATCATGTTTGCATGAGGTTGAAAAAATATTATTGTTTTAATGTAAAGTTGTTATACTTCAGCGAATTAAGTCAGGATTTCCACAATATTGAAAAATGATCCAAATACAGCATCAAACATATATTGTAATATTGGAATCGATTTGTTAGAGATATAAGATACGGTTTCACCGCGGGAGGCAATGCGCGGTTACTGAGAATCACTCTTGCTTACTTGTTCTTAAGTGAGTGAGATATTTTGGTTAGCGCTTAACATCGAGGTCTTCAGCCATGGTGAGGGGTGTCATGAGGTGAGTATGGAGCAGCGCCGGAATGAAAGGGCGGGGGAAACGGGAGATCCCCGAGGAAACCCGCCGACCAATGGCATCGTCCGGCACGATTCCCACATGCGAAAAACTTATTTGTTTCCTCACTTCTAACGCACCAGGCGCTCTAATTGCCTTCCCGTCGACGACTGAAATGGATTCGACCCATTAGTTTTATCGACCGAATAACACATATAATAGCATTATTCATTTTTAAATACAACCCTGAGGTTTCTGTTCAAAACGTTTACAGCTATTTAAAAAAGTCAATTTACCATTTCCTTTCTTCCAGAACACAAAAGAAATGGAAACATGAAATGGAAACGAAATCCGGCGTGTAAAGATTGCAATCGCTATTTGTAAACAGACGTCACATAGGTACGAGGAATGGTTATTGAATAAGGCCATTTTTCCTGATGTTTTGTACAGGCACGACGATGTAGCCGCATCTGTGCATGTACAGTACCGAATATTATAAATGCGTACAAAATGTATAACACCATCAACTTACAGATTTGTCGTTTTCTATGGATATGTAGCGCGATATTTCTGCGTTATCCGCGTGTTTATGCACTGTAAAAACTTTTGGTAGCCTACATTTACCACACCGATACATAGGAGTGTTCAGAAAGTAGGTATGGTAAATTTGTTTCCCATACATGTACATTTTTAGGAAACAGTTAAACGTATAATTATGTTATATAGTATGTTCACCTTAAACTGAGCATTATCCAACATTTATAAAAACTAAAAACTTGATTCAACTGTGACCAAAGATGTTAAGTTTTGAGAGTGGAGAAACGTTTTCACTGGTGTTTAGTTTCATGGAAGATTTCGTATTTAAAATAGTACAGATGAACGCAAAATGGACTATCGAAAATTTTAAGCAGTGCTCACTTTATCATGAACAGTCCATACCAGTCTTGTACAGTATAAATGTTAAACTGAAGCTCTGTTTACAAACTGAAATATGGCAAGTATTCTATATTGTGTGTATGGGTAATAAACTTGCTATATAGTTCAGGACATTTTTATAACAGCGTTATACTGTGTACTGAGTGTATTTGAGTGTTTAACGTGCTCTACATATTTTCTTCATACTTATTATACGGTTGTAAATATTCTTATAATTTTATGACCTGTGGCAACAGCATCCTACAAGATGGTATCCTTGTTACTAACACGCCGATAATTGAAGACTTAGGGAGTAAATTATTATAACCCGCGTTGTAAGACTGCTAATGTCAAAAAAGTCCACAATTAAAAAGAAACTACGTATTTACAAAATACGAAGGTTATTTAATTTAAATCACATATTAAATGATAAATTTATAAAATAATTTTGTCGAGATTTGATGTATTTTATTACACCTATGCTGAAAACTACAGGAACGATGGCTATCATTATTTACTCCCGAGGTCTTCAATTCAAGTCTTTCATAGCCGCTACATTTTAGAAATGCGGCATTGTGCAATCAGTATTTAAATTCCACCAAGGGCACGTGTTCCAGATATTGCGACGTTATAGGTTATGCAATGCACTGAACGTGAGCTAACTTACCCAAACACAGCACGAAAGCAAATAAATGTTCTCCCAGATTAGCTTCTCATCCCGTCGTTTTGAAAGCTGATTTATGGAGCTGCCAGATTAGTATTTCGAAAGGGTTCTCGCGTTATAGAAGATGAGTGGGAGGGGATTAAGGGCGGGAGGTGGGGATAAAGTGACTGGGCCGTTAGACTAACAACTGGAATTACAAAGTACCTATCTGCCTAACAATGCTACTACATTTAGGTCAAGGTCGGATTTCACACACTAAACCCAATCTGGTATAGTCTGTGAAAGCATTAAAGCACAATCATGGTTTATGTTTTCTTCGACAGACAAAATGGCTACGTGACTGGCCGAGGTCATCTCAAATTAGAACGGCTGTCAACGGGAATACAAACAAAAAGTAGTGAAATTGTGTATGAATATTTAACATGTTACTTATTTAAATATTTTGCGGCCATTTTTGAGTAGCCACGTACGTTGATGTATAATGATTAACTATTGAAATGGCTACAAGCAGCAGATTATGTTTGGTAGATATTTTCACATTGGTACAAATCATTTTTCACATGCAACGTACAAACAGTACCCAACTGCACAGTCTTCAGATGTAACAAATACAACAGAATTCCAATGCTTGCAACCAGATTTTTATTTTCTAAATTTAATATTTTATACAAAACACGCAGTTTATTTATTATTTTTAATTTTTTGATGTCATGATTTTATAATTAAAGTTTATTGGTTTATGGACATACGCCATTGCTAATGTTTTGTTGACCCAACTTGTATTGAAAGACAAAGTGACAAAACACAAAAAAAAAAACATAAGAAAAACAATCCCAGAGAAACTTTCTTACGTTTTTTCCCTTACGTTTTCTGTTTTTATTTTTTGTATTTTGTCACTTTATCTTTCAATACAAGTTCGGTCATCAAAACATGAGCAATGGGCCAATGGCGTATGTCCACGAACCAATAAACTTTAATTGTAAACTCCAATTGCAACAAACATTTAAAAATCTCATGATTATATAGTATGACGAACTTACAGCAGGATAACGTGTCGTTAAAAACGCCAAACTGATACTTCCAGGTTTTTGGACGTCGTTATCGACGAACTAAAAAGTGCAATCATAGAAAACAGTTTTTGCTTTCTTTATGATCAAACATTGTGCCACAGAGACGCATTCGTTTCGCGTAATCACATACGATGTACGAAATTTCGGCGTGAGAGATTTTTCCCTGATAATAGGTCGCCTAGTAAACATTTGCTCACAACAAAGTTAAAAAATACTGTTGTCTACAACTACTCTTCTCTATTTAAGTATTTTGACTTCCAGAACCTTACAATATTTAACTGATGCATTTAACAATGATTTTTTTACAGCAAGTGCACATATGTATGACTTTCTGTTTGTATGAGGGAAGAGAGGTTATGTTCCTGAGGTCTGCACGCGGCTAGGATCTGCAGGAATAGTTAAACGTTAGAATACTCTCATATAACTTCATTACAATTTGACAGTTCCGAGGGCATTTACTTGATACAGGTTGTACACTTCTGATGCAATGTATCTTACTGTTGGTTTTGAGAACTTTTAAGTCCAGCAATGGGTCAGTATTATAAACTGAACTGTTTTGTAGACATACGCTATTGGGAGCAAATGTTGCCGTGTTGCAGGAAAACCCCATAACAAATCAAAAAGGAAAAGGCAGTATTAGTTATTGTCAACAAACAAACTACATAGGTCTACAAATAATTCCGGCAAGGAATACAATCGTATTCAGAAAGACGAAACACAACAAAAAAAATTAGAACAATAGCAGCACAAATTAATTCCGGAACGAAATATTGTATTTTATCCAGAAAAGACGGCACAAAAAAAACGGTGACAAATACGGACGCGGGCAACAACATTCGTATCTCTGTTATTTGCGTTGTCATCGTTGTCCGCGTTTATTTTTATCGCCGGTTTTCAAACACCTTAATTTGTTGTTCTATTGCTCTTATGTTTTCTGTGTATTTTTTTCTTGATACAAGGACTATATTGCGTTCCGGAATTAATTAGTGTCGTTATTTTTCTATTTTCCGTGTCGTAGTTTTGAATACGGCTATATTCTTTCCGGACTTGTGCACGTTTTATGTAGAGCTACGATTCTGTGACGAAAATATTTTTGCACCATTTGGTTTGAATTACTTATGTGCGTATCTATGGTCAGTGATTGGATATTGTAACTCTCATGCGTCTTGGAGTGTTTCGTCTTTCTGAACACGATTGTATTCCTTTCCGGAATTATATGTAGGCCTAGGTTATTTGTTTGTTGGCAAATCACAGACGTGTGGTATCATAGTAATCGCATTCTGATTGGTGCAGTCAAAAGAGTCACGTATCTGAAGAAAAAAAAACACAATGCCAATAATAGCCATGGAACAGAGCTGCCGATGCGCACGTAAGGCATTGAGACAAAAGGTATTGTTTCGCGACAGACTCGAGGCTCTTAGTAGAATGCTTGTTAACAGCTAACACTGTTTTTTGTGGATATTTTCCTCGACTCGGCAACATTCACTTGGTACGTGTATGTCCCTCGAAAGAGGTTCAGTTTACAATGTTGGTTTGAAAATGACTCGGAGGGACCCATTACAGAGTCTGCACAGCAAATGTTGTATTTTACACTGACATATTACTTAAGGGGGATTGATCTTTCTCGGTTTGGATTTATGGCTTTTCTTATAACTCAGGGAATGGAGAGAGATATTAAAGTTTTCCGCGTTGACATGTCATAGTTTACCGTTACATTCACCTCTTGGGATTAATACGGCATTGCTTCCGTCACATTTGTGACAACTGTAGTCGCTCCCATAAAAACAGCACTTCTTTCTTCTCAACTGTTTCCTGTCAAAAACTAATGAATGTACAGATGTTGCAACCATTCCGAAACATTGAATAATTTTAGTCTATGCCCTGTTACGTCAAACATTTTGATAAATCCACAAGGGTAGGGATCAATTCCCCTTAAATATAAATAGCAAAATGCTCAAAGAACTGTCAGAAGTTTGCTGATGTACAGAGTGCCGGAAATTTCGCGAATTCATTTGGGAATTGGGTATATTTCGAATTCCTGATCATGTGACTAACTTTCGTGACTGGGCCATTGTTTATTAAATTTGACCTCGAGGACTTGGAACCAAAAGCAAGCATGCATGAAAACACTCCCTAACTTCCATCGACGCTCGCCTGTTAGATATTATACAACTGGCCACTCACTGGAGCAACAGCCAATGAACAAGTAGCTGAGGACATAGTGTACACAGGACTGTGGAGCCTAGCCGGTAGGTAGTTGAACCCGTGAAATCTACGGGTCTCTACTGAAGTGATACAGAACAGAGTATACAAAGATGCTGACAACATATAAACGTGAAGTGCGCGTGTAGACGGCAAGCAGCATGCTGGGTCGTCAGACGTGTTTACAACCAGGAAGCCTTGGACATGCAAGCACAGGGGCGGCTTAATGTGTGTGTTGTGTGTGGACGCCGCCAAGACAACAGAGGCGCGATAGTGTTTTACGAGGCCGAGGTAACGGGCCGCCAGCCAATATCTGGCAGCCACAGCAGTTACGTCGTGTCTTCGACATCCGCGCGCTCCCCTAGGACAAGCAGGGAGGAGTGTTTGTTACATCTGCTTGCAGACACGCTGCCCGCCCAGCCTGCCTACTAACTACAAGTCTGCGGGGAATGCTACTTAACTGCCAAAGTGCAACCTCATCCCTAGCAGCGAGCGCACGTGGGTTCATTGAGGTATGCTAGTCACTGCAACGAGACTATTTTCGAAGCCCGCGGATAAAAATTTTTCTTTCAAATCACCTGCATCTTTTCGCGTGTAAACACGGCACCGGGTTCGATTCCCAGCCGGGGAAGATAATGTCTAGAACTGAGTGTTGTGTTGTTGTCTCTTCATCAAAATGGCGAACTACTGCAGTCTCATTCTCGCCAGGTCACGAGGGCTATTGAAAACCAAATACGTGCACACATACACACACCTTGACTTCTTCGTGAGTGAGCGAGAGATTTTGGTCAGCGCAGCGCAGGTGAGGAGTGACATGAGGTGAGTATGGAAAAGCACCGGTATGAAAGGGCGGGGGAAGCGGGAGATCCTTGAGAAAACCCGCCGACCAACGACATCGTCCAGCACTATTCCCACGTGCGAAATCCGGGGACCGACCCCGCCGAGAATCGAACCCCTATCGCCTTCGTGGGAGGCGAATGATCTGACCATTCGGTCACCGGGACCCCTTGACCTTTTCGTATTATGTTGATAAAAATGCGCATTATTCTTTACAATTTTTAAAGAGCCAAGCACAATTTTCAGCAAAAAATTATCACACGACTCTTTCGCAACGCTTTCCCTTCCTTATTTTCCCCCGTCTTCACGTAAACTGGCTAGTTTCTGTTTCTCACAACATATTTCACCAGACAGGCACCTTTCATGTCGGAATAATTTACTCATTGGCGATGTGGCAACGGCTGTTTCTGACAGGTTGTGGGTAATTCAGGAAGACCACCTCGGAATATTTCACAAAAGCGCAGATGCTGAAGTTCTGTTACGGCTTCACAGTCGCTAATGATGCGATTCTTTTGTTTTCACGAACAAAGCCGTTTTTGAACGCTCTAGAATGATACAAGAAATATCAGGGTCTGAATGTAACACAAATTAGTATTGTCATGTCCAAAACCTGAAGAACATTATTAAGTTATTTGCAATGCACTACAAAATGTAATAATGATAATATTGAAATATCTGGAAGTGTTTATTTGAATCCTGTTTAATGTTAAATTTCGAATCGTCTGTTTTGGCCGAATCGCTACATAAATCAGTTGGAAATGAACTACAGAAAAAAATGAAAAAACTAAGATAAATGATGTAATCTTACCATCCTATTTCCGTTTTAAATTCATTTTACGATTTCACAACATATAAGTTACTACATAAGGCCATGCTGAAAATGCGCAGTAATACAAATTCATTTTAAAGGGATTTTCTAATTAGAGCCAAGTAACGGAAATGTAGAGTGAAAATTGTGTTCAGGTTGTGCAGTATTTTAACATTCTGTGAAAACTAACTTGGATCTACCGTGTACGTGATTTAAATACCCAATTTTTTATCGTGCGTATTAAAAAATAAATAAAAACAAAAGGAGTAAGCTGTCTTCAAAATACGTTAACACAGAAATAATGCCGCTGTAAAAAAGTGGAATGAATATATTTCGTCGCACCCTTTCCCCCTCCAAGAGCTGACGTCTTTCATCAGGAGCAGGGGGTGAAGACGAGAAGACGCACTGGCAGACAAGACTTAACAGAGAATGACGTGATGGCGCGCAACGACCAGAGCTATCAACGAGTCTCTGTGACGTCACCAGCACGCCGGCTGCATGCCAGCTACCACGTGTGAGGCTCGTCAACTGTCAGTTGTCAGCTGTCGAGAAAGACACTGACAGATAAGGAGGGCGACAGAAGGGGGAGGTAGAAACCACCATCAATGTATTGATTGGGGACGGCTCTGTACCAAACTTTACCACAGATTTTTTCCGTCTGCTGATTTCTGCAATTAGAAAAATCTGCGTACTGTCAGCATCAGCTGACAGAAATTCTATTCTTCTGATCAGCCTTACGACGAATACTGCTCGCCCATATAATTCCAAGGACGTATATGAGGTCTCGCTATGTGCCTAGACGGTACTTACCCTCGACTATAACGCCACGCACTGTTTACCGCAGTCGGTCTACATCATAATTAAATACAAGAAAATATTCCACATCTAAGTGCGAAGTTACCTCCATCTTGGGCGTACATGGATTGGTTCCTACAACTGTTTTCAAATTACGTAGCTTCTTTTTTGAGAACAAACGTACGACGAGCATGTCAAACACAAATAAATAACATAATTTCAGACTTGATTCTTGAAACAGGACGTTCTTACATGTCCCGCATATTCCTTCCATGTTGATCCAAATACTAAAAAGGTATGACAACCTCCGTCATGAAGATGGTTGGAAAGCCAAATTCTGGAACGTGTGATACACGAATCGAAGCCTCTAACACGGAGTAGAGTGTCATATTCACAAGTAAAGAAGGACAGAGTACAGTTCGCCCTCAGGAATCTGCACTTCGTCTCAAATAAAACAAACAAAATACTGAGGAAGCACACATATACATAAATACGTAAAAATGTCACCTTTTAATCTCTGAACTACTGAAAGACGAAATGCCAAACCAGGCAGCTAACGCAGGCTTCAATTAATGGATGTAAGCCTAATCGACGATGAAGCCCTTCGCACGTAATTAAAGTACGGTAGTTTTTCTTTATCTATTTAACATAAACAAAATTAGATTCTAAGATTTTTCGGCAATTTATTCCTATACCAACTTCTGCACTATCCGAAACAATTTTATCGGTTTAAGTGTGCAAAAAGTACTTTATTTTATTTTAAGATTAAATACATACAAACACAACACAAATATGGAAGGCGAGAAGCTATGTGTGTACTTCCCAGTATGTTAGGATATGTCAAGTAAATTACAATGCACGAGGTTAGTAGGCATAATTAGATAACTGGTAAAGTTGTGGTCTTTCTGGCCACGCTATACCGATCTCTCACAAGCCTACACATAACCTTACATTCTTCTGACTACTAGCTCATGTGTGTTTGCCAACAGACACGTATATTCACGCGCTGTATCATGCATTATCCTACTAAAAATAACTAAACGGGCCGTTGATACCCAACTCCTTGGACAAGGTGCGACTACCACAGATACGCTTATAAAAACAGCATCCTGTGTATATCGAAGTAATAGCACACACAAGTAACAGTACTTTTAAGAACAATCTCACAAATTAATTTTGTGGTGGCCACAATGTTATAGAGGTGTCAACAAAATATTTTTGTGGTGACCACAAAATTAATTTTGCAGGGTAAATACCCAAAACATATTTTGTAGCTGCCACAAATTTTTTTTTCTTATGTTAATTCCAATAAGTTATAACACAGCAAACAAATAAAAATACGGCGGCGGTTACTTAAGTAAACAAACTAGTGTCACCGACTAGTAACCAGTTCCATGAAGTTTCATGGAGTGATGAGCGTGCACATACCTCTCACAGAACGCAAACAGTTCTCGTGTACACTCAGTGGCCCGAGTTCTTAGAGAAAATCAAGGTACTCTTCACCGAAACTCAGCCCGTTTCTTAAGTCAATTCCATAAACAACAGCATACTTTTGCTGACATAATTTTCTAGCGCATAACCGTACGAGTTTTCTGAACTGTGAAAACAATTTCCCATTCACTCGCTCAAGTCGTCAGGCAATGGTTCCACGAAAAGGAAATATTGGATTTAGTTTCTGAAATGACGCTTACTTTCCAACTGTTAGAAAACTGCACTTGTTCGTGGAAGACTAAATCACCTGTCCATTCCTAGAAGCTACACTAGAACTACGTGGGGCAGTCATAAATCCCGAGAAACAACACAAAAACCAAACCTATCAACATACCTGATCCTTCTTGCAAAAAACCAACTATGAGTGGGAGTGAGTGAGAGATTTTGGTCAGCGCTCAACATCGAGGTCTTCAGCGCTGTTGAGGGGTGACAAGAGGTGAGTATGGAGCAACGTCGGAATGAAAGGGCGGGGAAACGGGAGATCCCCGAGAAAACCCTCCGACCAACGGCATCGTCCAGCACGACTCCCACAAGGGGAAATCCGGGAATCGACCCCGCCGGGAAACGAACCCGGATTGCCTTGGTGGGAGGCGAGAGGTCTGACCCCTCGGCCACCGCGACCCCAACAAAAACGAGCTTACAAACCGTTCGCCAGCAAACGGTAAGCCACTTACGCCGTTTTGAGCCGAATAGGCACTAGTTTATACTTTTCTACCGATATTAATTTTTTACGCCTAAAGGAGAGCAGATGCCAAAAATATGTCCGGCAGTTTTGATTATAATCGTCTTCTCAACGTTGGTTGATTTCTTCAAAACAGTAAATACTATGGTTTCAGCTAATTATGTAACTAACGAAATTCTGGTTAATTGACTTTTAATTCGAAACCGTAGTTTCTTGCTTTGAAAAAATTAGCTATCACAGCAAAAACCACTCTAAACCAAATTGCCAGACAGATTTTTGATATCTGCTCTCGTTTAAGCTTTAAAAAATAATTATCGCAATAACAGTACAAACTACAGAACATTGCCTTAAAGTAACCATACGTACCGAGTTTGAAGGTCCTAACACGTAAAGTAGGTAAGTTATACCGAATATGCCTCTACGCCGTTGGTACCAAACACGAATTGCTTATACATAGAGACATGCAAAATTCGCGTTATCATTTGGTAGCAGACTAAACTTCACTTTCCTCATAACAGAGTATAATCTGCGATTCAATTGGTTACGAACTTTTATGTGTTGTCATTTACGTGTGTTACGTCTTTACAGAGATTGGCCTCTCTACCGTGTAAGCATTCTCCGCGGCAAGTCACAATATCGGCCAGCGGGAGACGTCGAACGAGCCTATAGTCACTTGGATCCCAGTCTCATTTGTTCAGTATTAAAACTCATTCGTATTTGCAAGGGAAAAACACATTTAGAATATGCGTTTTATTGATTATCGAAAAAGTCAACGTCGCAACGTAAGAAACTTAACGGAAGACCCGACAGTGTGAGCGTGCAGTATATACTTAAGCATTCCTCAACATTTAAATCGATGTCATATGAAGTAAACCGGAAGATTAAGCGGCCTATATAACGGATGTAAATGTTTGCGTTTGACGCTCAGAGACAGGCGAGCAATAAGCACCAGACTGCAACGTTCGACGAGAAACACATCGCCTCTACTCGCGGAGCGCTCTCTAGTTCATACTTTTTTAGCAATATTAATTTTTTACGCCTAAAAGAGAGCAGATATAAAAATATGTCTGGCAGTTTTGTTTAAAATCGTCTTCTCCAGGTTGGCTAATTTTATTCAAGGCAGTAAACCATATGGTTAGGCCTATAGCTAATTATATAATAACGAAATTCTGGTTGATTGACTTTTTAGGCAGCACCGTATAATTTTTTGCTTAGAAAAAAAATTAGCTATCACGAGAAAAAAAAACACTTAAAACAAAACTGCCAGACTGATGATTGATATCTGGTCTCATTTTAAGATTAAAAAAAAATAATTATCGCAAAAACAGAAGAAACTAAAGAACATTACTATAGCAATTGAAGTGCGATTTTTTTCATGGATAAGAGTAACAACGATTAATTGTGACGGTATCGCGTACAAACAGTACGACATGACATGATACGACATCTTTCATGTGCCAGGTACAAATGGACCTACATATGGAAATTCCTGTCCTTGATTGCATCATGGTTCCGGCAGGCCGGGGAAGATATCGTTCTTCACGTCCGCCAATCACATACTTAGGGAACAAAGTACGCCTATGTTACAATGCTATAAACACATTCGTGCAGATGTTTTATTTATCTGTCATTCTCAAAACTCATACGTTTTTTTTACGATTCTTACAATGGGGACAAGTTCGCAAACTATAAAGGTATTTTGGACATACAACATTGCAGCAAATGGTGTCATAGAAAACCAGAGAATACACATAAACAGACAAGTAAACAACCAAAAGACCTTTGCCTGCAACTGGCAAACATAGGTAAACATATACAATTTCACAAGGAATTCAGTCAGTGATTTACAAGAAAATAACACAGACGAGAACCCGAGCAGCAAAAAACTAACCAGGGAAAATTAAATAAATATCTCAGATTATTCCACAAAGGAGTTCCGTCAGTTTATAACAACAGACAAACGAAACGAACGAACGACAAAAAAACTTACGTAGACGGCATAGTAGAACCACAGACACCTTGAGGACAGCGTATGAAAACAAATAACATGCACAGAAACTGTGGACGGTAAGATCGTGTATTCTATGGTCTTCTGTGACACACCATTTGCTGCAACGGCGTATGTTTAAAATACCTGTTTAGTTCGTACCACGGTCGTAGAAAAACAGGTCTGGACACTCGCCTGGATATTTGACCCCCTTGTTGTTTGGCTGTAGTTCACCAAGTTACCGAGAATATTGTGTTTTATTGGCGCTGATGTTACGGCGGTCGGACTAAACTTCGCCCGCCCACTTCCTTTCCGCTAAGATAAACAATTAAAACGTATTTTTTTATCAAGTTATGAAATACTTTCTTCGCTCACAAATTTAAGAAAAAGCTCCAGCAATCTTTATTTACTTTATAAATTTAACAATATAAAAAAGTGGGCGGAATTTGAGTCCGGCCGCCCGGAAAACCGCGCCAAAAAGTACGACATTCTCGGTAACTTGACGAACTACAGCCAAACAACAAGGGGGTCAAGCAAAATACATTGTTAGATAGGCGAGTGTCCAGACCTGTTCTTCTACGACCGTGGTTCGTATGTAGGAATTTTGTTCTTGGCGCACTGGAGTGAACTTAAAACAGGGTTCTTACACTTCTCCAACATAATATAAGGACTATTTAAGGACTTTCAAGGACTATACAATACTGCTTCAAGGACCATGACCATGAAAAAATTAAATGTCTGAACAATTTTCAGTTGGCAAAACAATTGCACGTATGCCACATTAGTAAATTACAATAGGCCTACAGTACCAGTGACAGTGTCATGAACATGAAAATCTTCACACAGAAACACATGAAAAATATGACTGGTTCAAATGACATAATTATTTCATGCACTTTTCCTCAATACACTTCGATTGACGCTAAGTTACTATACAATGTGCTTGAAACAGAAAATTTACACACATAAGAATGTCGCACGATAGAACAAAAACCAGACCACTGATGTGACATACCAAGTTTGCGTAAAAAAAAATACTATGATAATTGAGAGAATGCAAATGTAAAGTTTTATACCTGTCGCAAGACGAATTCGAATTGGAAGCCACATTTTATTCATTTTACAATGTAAACAAACAAATTTTTCAAAATTTTTTTCATTATTTCAAAGTTAAATAATAATAAAAAATAATTAATTACCACAATTTTTTTTTAAATTTAAGGACTTTTCAGGGACTTCAATAATTAAAGGATTTTTAAGGCCTTGACGCCAAACACTTAGAATTCTAGGTTCTTCAAGAACCGTAAGAACCCTGATAAATATATATTTTTTGACTTGTATAAACAACAAACCTCCTACACTCAAGGCATGACTCGTAATTCTATCAGAACGCCAGCAATCAGGTAGTTTATAGAGTCGGCATACCATCAGGTGCCGTCACCTTCACCCTATATTTAACCGACGTTATCTCGCGACGTAAGACCCATGCGAACCTCTCAGCCTCCGCCCACCGCGCCACCACGTGTTGTAAGAGTAAACATAGTTATCAATCTGCAAATGTAGACACATCTGTTGTTCTCAGACACGATTCTGCCTGCCGACACAGTCTTTACAACACAAGGATGAGTTTTCGTCTCTCCGCGTTAGTCAACAACTTTGCCTCACGAATTTTTAAAAATAATGTCCGTTATCTTGTGATGACCATCACACTAGTGCATTTATCGCTGACACTGAGAAAAAGGTATAGAAAATTATTACATTAAAACAAGAAGAGCCAGTAATCATCATGTATGACTGCCGGTACGGTTTAGTTTCTTCTTACAACTTAAAAGGAACAATATAGGTAATTAGTGGCGATAATTAATGTTAATGGGTCAATCCAGTGTTGCCAAAAGCACCACAATTCTGGAACCCTCTACCAGGATTTTTTCCAAATTGTATATAAACTACCTAATGATGAATCAATAACACGCGGAAATTATAAAAGTAATTTTTGTTGGAGTGCGGGGATTTTTCTCCCATTTAAGTGGGCCATGCTCGTAACAATAAAGTGGGCCTATACCTCTATTTTAACCGAGTATAATAATATTTTTCCATAACTAGAACCACGATTCTGTGGTGAAAACATCTTTGTGTCATTTGGTTCTAATTCCTTTTGTGCACATCTGCAGCTCTGCTTCCCGTTCAGTGATTGGTTGTTTTAACTCTCACTTGTCTCGCAGTTCTATTGGCAAATCACAGACGTACGTTGTCACAATAATCTTATTCTGATTGGTTCAGTCATATGAGAGACGAGTCTGAACACAGACAAGCTGCCAATAACATCGAGGCAAAGCTCCGACGTGCATGTAAGGCATCGAAGACAAATTATATAAATATCTTCTCGCGAAAACTCCGTAGTTCTATTTATCAGTAAACAAAGGAATATTCACTTAAAAATATATAACTGTGATGAGTAAATATGTAATTTACATACATGTTGCGAAAGATCTGCATGTACAGCAAAATGTATTGTTAGTTAGAATGTAGTGGTTTGTGGATATACGCCATTGCTCATGTTTTGCTCATCAAACCTGTTTTGAATGATAAAATAAGAAAACGAACAGGAAAAAACAAATATAAAAAACACACACAAAGATAGTTTTAAAAAAGCAATCCCAGAGTAATTCTGTCAGGGTATTTTTTCTGAAAATAATTGTTATATTAGACAAAAAAGAATTCTATCTCAAGAATTATTTTTGTCTAATATAACAATTATTTTGAGGAAAAAAAACCCTGACAGAATTCCTCTGGGATATCTTTTTTTAAAACTATTTTTGTTTGTGTTTTTATAATTGTTTTTTTTTTCCTTGTTCGTTTACTTATTTTGTCATTCAACACAGGTTTCATCAGCAAAACATGAGCAATGGCGTATGTCCACAACCAACTAAATTCTAACTGTAAACTCCCATTGCAAAAAAGTATTTAAAAATCTCAAAAGTTATTATAACAGTTCACAATACTAATGATGACTATTGTGTCAATACCTTATGAATATTTCAAGAAGCACAATTAGCAACTTGGCCTTGACACGAAATTAAGGTTAATGACGTTCCAGGTATTAATTAATGCGATGAAAATAATAAATATGAAGTATGCATACAAATTATGAGTGATAATTTAAATTCAGTACTTGGCCGACAAGACCAAAGCATAACTGGAATTAATCTCCACTTCGCCGATTTAGTGCATTTAATTTACTGCACTGGTAATTAAAACGGGGTGAAAATAATTACGAAAAAAAAAAATCTGTCAGAACAAAAGTACGGCGGTGAGACGAGTGCAGATTGCGACTGACAAGTCGTAATTGGGATGTTTTACCATCGTTTTAGAGTCGCGCTTCACCATTTGTGTTTTATTTCTTCCTAGCTCGGGAAATCCACCGCGAATTTCAGTGTGTACGAAGTTGAAATATTTCTATCCCGAGGGTCAACATTCAACAACTCGCTCAACGTAAACAGAAAAGGGAGAAGTGCGTCATATATGAAATTACCGTACAGCATGCGCTGCTCCATAATTTAAAAAGCAATCACACGTAATTACACGATCAGTTAGCGACAGGAAATACGAGGAAGGGTGAGGGGAGAAATAAGCCCGCATGCCATCAATTTCGTGTTTCCTTTATGCGGGCAGTAAATAAAGCGGGATTTTTTTGTTGTCGCGGTGGTTATTTTGACAGAGACGTAGGGAAGACAGCCCCTCCCCTGAGCCTAGCGCCTTGTCGCCAGACGGGGTGATGTATGAGAGGGTGGCTGAGGTGCCACATGAGAAGTAAAGGGGTGGCGGGCGCGGCGACACAAGGGTTGCGACGGCACGCGGCCCACTGATTGCCAACCATTGTCATGGAAATGGCCGCTCTACCCTCCTCTCCGTGGCAACGTATCGGCTGGGAAACCTCCCCGCCAGTTTTATTTAACCCACCGTTTTCCTCCCTACACCGTAGGCGCACAAAAAAAGTCCGGGAATTTCAACTGTCGGCGACACGATGTAGACAACTATTTACAAAAAAAAAAAAATACACCCCACTTCTTCAAAACAAATAAAAATTGAATTCCTCGTCTCGTCGGGGACAAGAGGTGGGCAAAGTAGTCACAATAACATACCTTGTGGAGGGAGGAAGATGAATTAAGTACAGCAAGTTCCTCAAAAGATGGCCTTCAGAACGAATTTATTCAAATTTCCGTCCAGGGAAAGACGGTTAGGGTGGGCGCAGGGCCAGACGAGTTCCAACAGGCCGAGGGAATAAAATTAGCAACTTCCCGAGATGAGACGAGGCAATTTCCAGACGACACTTCGCAGCGACTATAAGGAAAGTAAATGAGTGAACGCTTATCCGCTTATCGCCTTCTCGAGTTCTGCGGCTTCCCGCGAGACGGTAGATAGACCCTACACTTGAAAATGCTCCAACTTCAGACGCGTTCATTTGTAATTACTTCGTCTCTTATACCAATTTAAAAATTCTACCGTAAATAAAAAAAACCAAAAATGTACATAGCAGTGAACATTATTTAATTTTTATTACTATAATACATATAATATAGTGGGGGGGGGGGGAAATTGTGCTTTTCTCTTCTCTGTCACTTCAATTACTTAATTTTTCAATGGTTCTTATTATGTCAATAAAGTTCACGTTATACACATTTGGGATGTAATTGTGCCGGTATCAGGTAAATGAGCTAGATTATGCGGGAGCATTCCATCCTATTGGCGCGAAAACGGATTCATTTGTTTATAATATGCACAGGTTTACAGAGACATTTCGAAAATTCGGTCATTGAATATATGTTGATCAGAAGTAAACGGATCATACCTTGCAGATTTTTAACAAATACGTCGATGAGAAAAACATTTAAAGATGAAACGAAGACAGATCCGACCAAAGGACCACTGAGGAAATAACCTGGTGTTCCAATACGGCATGGAATACACAGCATGAAGTGCTACGGGCATGAACGCTGTCTATTCTGCGGAAGTTACTGCTAAGGACACCCGATTTTCGTGAAACGTATTTTCAATACATTACGTACACATCTGTAGTTCATGCTACACTGTTTTTGACACTGTGTTTGCAAAGATAAGTCTCCCGTTTGATTGTGCTATCAGAATAAGGTTACTGTGATATCACGTGGCTACAAACATCCCATCCAGCGATAGTCACATTTTAATAAAAATACAGATGTAATATCTGCATGTCTACTATTTTTCATGTTCGACTCACAAAAAAATTACAGTGACATGCACGTACGTGCTTAACTTCGTGTGAAATAAGATGGAATTTCTACCTGGTGAATTTCTAGTGACATTTGGAAGGTGATTTAGAGACTTTCTCTGAGAGGAAATTGGCAACTCTGAGTTCAGTAGTGGTCGCACATTGGAAACAATAGCGGCAGAGGGCAAACATGTTCTATACTGGCGCGGACTTTCTTCCAGACGGCAGGCAGCAAGATAAAAGCAAGACACCTGTTCTGCACTTTACCGAATCAGATTACAAGACGTCGCGTTTTGCAGTGGCCAAGAGACTATTACTGCGTTTAGAGTAACAACTCAATCTGGATTGAACTAAGCGTGGACTGAAGAATCTAGACTCAAATTTTACTATAAATACGTTCCTACTGGATTGAAGTAGGAGTGGAGTGAGTAATCCAGTCCAGTCGGCGAGGTGGACGGGATTGTACAATCAGGATTGAAACGTTTACTTTGAACACCCATAGGACTGAACTGAACGAAACCGAAGTGGTCGCCAAATTGAATAGTTTCTTTGCTTATTTAAGAGGTTAGAATCGTCCTGCGCTAGCTAAATACAACTGTTTCATGTTATAAAAACAATAGGGAGTGCCAAACATATCAAAATAAATATTTCTACAGATAATTTCAAACAAAACATCTAGCAAATATTTGCATCTGGTTTTATTGACAGTCAATCGTTCTGTAGTTCAGTGTTTTCCAAAGAGATGTCTCTAGTCGCAGAATCAGTCCATGTTTACATTTCAATCTGGATCGAAAATTTTACTGTATACGCATTTCAGTTAACTTTCACTTTAGGTTCGCTCCATGTTGAATCCAATCCAAGTTCAGTCCAGTCAGAAACTTTACTCTAAAAGCACTATGTATGTCGTTCGGGATACAGTACGCAATAAACATTTAATTGTTGAAATATATCGCTAGCCGTTACTGTATATAATACAACATTAACTCTATTTGCCTTAATACATGTGTGGTTGACAGCGAGATTACGCAATATAATTCCGTGTGTTTTCCTATTTAAATATAACCATACTGAAACAAAAGCTACCGAAATTGACAATTGTTTTTTATATAATCAATAAAATGTATCTATCAAACTATGTAGATTCCTACTGCCCAATGTAAAAAATCAAGTGACGTGTTCCGTCGTTAGCCGTTACACGCGGATAGATACGGATTGGCTGAAAATAGAACTTTGGCAGGGCTATTTTGAGTGCCCACTTTGTCCCGAACCGTCTATACGCACATTCTATTTGTTCGCTCGGCGACTAGCATGCGTATGACATTAACATCTACCAATCTAAATCCCGGTACACACTATTCATAATTCAGTACAGAATTCCGTACCTAAGTCAGTACAAGTATCACTGCGATACAGGAACTAAGCAAGGGGGGTCCATACCCCGCCCTTACCGTATGGGAACTGCTTGAATAGTATCATTTTGCACCTCGCAATCCTAATTTTTCTGGAGGGGGAGGGCTTCTGGACCCACCTCTTTGTTGTGGGGTGGAGGAGAGAGTGTTGGGGTTATTTTGTAACATTACAAAAAACAGGAACCCCCCCCCCCTCCCCCAACATAAATTCTGACTACAGTCCTATGCGACAGTGTATGTACAGCAACTGCGTTGGTTCCGGACAGAATCTCGTACTTAATTTCACAGAGATAGAGCCCGTCGTATTTTTCATTATAGTGTATGTTCATGCACATGCTCAATGCACAGTTTCAGCCACCACGCATTTGATATGAAAATAAATAAAAATTCTGTCTTCCTGCTGAACACACGCACGGCCGTCGGATTTTTACTTATTTGGCTACTAAACGTACTTCTTGTATGTTAAATAGTTTTCGGGAACTGTACAGTCATACTTTATATAACATAACAACCACCTCATATATGTACCGAAACCTACTAGTAAACAGTGATAGAGTGTACTGTACACAACACAGAAGTTTTGCTACATAATAATATTAAATAACAATCGAAGGTCATTAACGCCTACCACACGCTTAAAATGCGTTGCAGTGAATTCGTAAATACGTTGTTTTTTTTTTTTTTTTTTAAGAAACTACTCCACTTATGCCAACTGTGTCTATGTACTAAAAGAAAATAGGCCTACACTTCAAACGATGACTGAAATTGTCGTTTCAAAGCATCAAGTCGATTTGGAACAACATTTCGAAGCCCCTCAAAGTGGCTAGAAAAACAGCTTATTCAACTTGTTATATCTGAAAAACCACTCACAGGATTCGTGTGAAACTACCGTAGAAGCATGCAATGGACTGAGCTTAAAACTTTCCACCGATAAAAATATGGTATCACCACTGAACATGTCAGTCAGGCGAGTGATCTACGATACCACCGCACGCCGTTTCAGTGTCTTGCGGTTAGAGGCGATACAGCGCCAGATGAGCCAGTCAACATCGCCCTTGGAGCCGTGCTTCACTCACACAAACACACGGCCAAGGAATTAAGTAGAGAATTAAATACGGCAAGTAGAGCTCAGCAATGGGGCTGAAAGCTCTTTACGAACGACAGCGGATTAGTTTACTAACCGTTACGACGTTTGTGCGCCTGGTGAGAGCGATGCAGTCAGACATAATCATCTCCCCTACAGAAGACTGATGTGATATTGCCCACTGCCTGTTCATGGACGTTGTACCTTCTGTCCTGATGTGCTTGGAACCCTATTTTGTTAGTAGGTTCGTTCAAGACTCTGGATTTCTTTGTTGGTCGGTGTTGTTTAGAAACCTTTCCTTTAATGTTGTTGCATGCTAATGCATGTGTCGTATCGTTGGACAATTCCTGCGATTATCGAAGCAATTCTGAAGGCCAATCATTGTACTGTCAATGACTACACGTGTCTTAGTGGCGAAATATTTCCAGCCTTTGCAATACAAAGTAATAAATACGGGAAGTATACGCTTCCGAATTTATGGCCTACTTTATAACCAATGCAAACAGTACAAGACACTACCAATAACAAGGAATCATATAAACAACACAAAATGTATTCCTTCAGATGAGCATTACAACATACGTAGTGTCTCCGTAATAGATTCAGTTCTGCCTTGGCAACGTTAAGTTAACACACTTTTTACTCACACTACTAGGCAACACTCCATCTTGGAATCAGTAAACATTTCACAAATTTACCAGTGGCTTTTTATTGATATTGGTTGAAGCAATTTAAATAAATTAAATCAGTGAAAACCAATGATAATCAATTAATACTCATTCATTTCTATCTAAACAACAGACATTCCAAAAGTGAATCAATGAATGTCCCATGATTTTACTTTTTTTTTTTTCTGATTTGATTTCTTGAAACTGATTCATCGGAAATCAGTGAAAAACCACCGGTAATAATCAGTGAATATTTCTTGTTTGCTATTTAGGGTGCAATAAAAGTTTCCCCTCTACAGGCGAACTATTTTTTTGAGTACGCCAAATTTACGTTTTCGCCCCGCCCCTCCACCGCCCCTCAACATCTGCGCGTGAAACAAGGGATGGACGCATTTAGCACACAAGAGGCCCCGTAACGAGCACTACTGCGTCACACGATCACAAACGCGTGGTCTCCATGGCAACAGACAGCATGCTTTCGACCGTGGATGATTTATTAGTTTATTCTGCTTCATCTTGTCTGCACGTGTCAGGCCTAATTAATGCTTTCAAATTAAAACTATTTTCAAAATATAAATAGTATGCCTCCCGGATTCTTTGCTGTACCAGTACGCCACAACGATGGAATTTAAAACTGAACTACGCATTTTACAAAATCACAAAATGGAAACAGTGTGGAAAATGAAGTTTTTACACGTACAAAAAAAAGTTACAGTCGAAATAACTATACACAATATCATTGTCAAAGCCATTTATAAAAGATAATGTTGCAATCGCGTTTCACTATTCGACGAATTATTATTAAAATATCTGTTGAGGTAAATAACTTTTCCTTATATTTTTTTACTTTCGTTAACATTTTGCCCTAAACAATCTCATGATTTTGCTTATTTTCTAAACATAGTCTACTTATACCTGTGGACAGAAGTAACATGCGTACTCGATTGGAAGAAATAATTGTGATTGGATACGCATATGTTCTTGCATAAGAAATTTGAAATATCACCTATAAACTACTGGACTTTTCCATTGCCGGTAACGTCAGATTTTTCCCCTACAAAACATGGAGAGTAAAAATATACGGAACACTCGAAATAAAGAACTTCTATATTAGATCATGCATATTATTCACCTACCATAGAACCTTTGTTAGGTCGAATCACATAATTTCGGCAGTCTAAAGCATTGTAATAACAGAACACGCTAATAACATTTTTGACCAACGTTTTCGTTAGTTTAGAACGCGCGTCACTCATAACGCTAGTATTCATTAATATTTCAATAGTAAACTTACAATACTTCTAGAAACAAGTCAGCCATCTATTTAATTTGTAGTTTGTAGCCTTTGTATGTGTATTCTCACATCACTGTCTCCACCGCACTAGTACAACATTGGAAGTATTATCTATATTCTGTCTCGTGTAATAGCGTATTCCAATGACTGCACTCGAATGAACTCGGTGCGCACTGGGTCAGTGCCGTGTGTTCCAGACCCCACCCGCACTCGCTGAGTGCAATAATTGTTTGTGTTCTAATGGTGACTTGCACTCGCCGGGTGCGCACCGCGGGAAAGTTTCATTGCACTGGCTCTAGAGACAGTGCGGTTGTTCGAGTGCAAATATGGCGACGACCTGTGACATGTAAACAATACGTTAATCATTATTATTTTGTTATTTCTGCAATGAATTCACACTCCCGCATTTTAATAATAAAATACGATCAATAATTTTGTTGTTATCTTGATAGTAATGTTTGTTATTACACTGTCGATAATGACGAGTGGTTCGTGAGGACTTAACTACATTCAGTTCTTTGCCAAAAAAGAGAGACTTGTGCAAGAATAACTTCGCAAATGTTGCGGACTTTAATTTTCACTTTTTAAATAATGTCTGGGTTGAAAAATATTATGTTGAAAGTCATTTGTTGTCACTAATGTTTTGAACTGAACGTGCGGCGTGCTCCAGTTGTTAGGGCATAAACAATACGAACTTTTTGCGGGCAATCACGTGACAGCCGCACTTTTCAGTTTAAGGTACGCACCGAGTGCACACTGAGTGTAGTCCATTGGAATACGCCGTAAGTATTCCGTATTTTGACACTTCACTTCTGAGAAGTGTATCTGTACACAGGCTTGCGGAGACCGTGATATTTTTTTTTTTTTTTTCAGGAAGCCAGGTAGGTTTAAAGCTCCAAACAAAGGGACTGTCGGACACATTTCGCAGAAGAGAAATGTCAAAATACGGAAGAGTTACATGAGACAAACTATACAAATATTAACTAACTGGCATGGCAGCTACCAGCGCATGGTACCACAACACACTCCGTATCCTCAACGCACATGGGGCCGCGGCTGACGTTGACTAGTGGCTAGAGCACTTGCCTCCCACCAAGGCGATCCAGGTTCGATTCCCGGCGGGGTCGGTCCCCGGATTTTCGCATGTGGGAATCGTGCCGGACGATGCCGCTGATTGGCGAATTTTCTCTGGGATCTCCCGTTTCCCCCGTCCCTTCATTCCTGCGCTGCTCTATACATCAAGTCACTTTGCATCAGCGCTAAAGACCTCGATGTTCTGACCAAAATCTCTTCGCTCTTCACTCAACGCCAGCCCTAAAAGGCCGACTACTGCACATACTTGGTGAGCTACCCAACGGGCACGCACAACTATTCTTCCCGTACACTCAAACCCCACATAACAAGGCAATCGTAACAGCTGATTAATTCTTGAGAACGTATTAATCTGATATACACAACGCTTATTATACTAGGTGATATATTACATGGGTGTAAATAAGCTGAGAGACTGGCATTGAGTAATTAATACGTAGGAGCCAATTAACCCGACCCTCAAGTAGTCAATTTGCTACAAGTAATTAACAGAGGCCTCGTCGCTGGAAGCCGCTGGCCAGCAGAAGCTAGGCACTCCGCTCTGGTGGGGTGAAAAGGAAGGGAGGCGGGGGGCAGGAGTTGTAGATGCCACCACACAGCTTGTCATTCTCAGATGAAAGGCTGCTGTTTTCCCGCCTCTTATTTCAAAACGTTCAACACTACGATGTACCGTCCAATCGCAGTCCAGCGCAGGCATTCTCAGTTAAATTTACCTTCCGGCCACTTAAGTTTATTTTACGACTACCAAAGATCCTCAGGGGGGGGGGGGGGCAAAAAAACTACAGTGAATTATAGGAGTAATATTAAATTATTTAAACGATTTTTATTTTAATTTAACACACACAAGCCAATCATTGTCGCACATACAGACTACCCTGACTGAAAAAAATCCTCTGAATTATTTTTAAAAAAGTTTTCTCCTGATTTTTGACATTTTGATTGCGGGCCAGTAGAAATCTCTATGCGGGCCGCCTATTAAGAAAGCCTAGTAGATATTACTTAAGTAATATAAAACGCTACGGTATTTGTACAATTCTGTTTACATACGCAACAAAATTACCTGCATGTTCATACCTCGCAAATTATTTATATACGCCGTTTGGGATAAAATTTCATGTAATGTTTATAATTCCTACAAATATGTAATGTGAATTATCGACAGATTGTTAGGTGATTGACCAAAAGTGATTTTTTTCAATACGGAGAACTACAACATAATCAAAGAGGACTTTACACTGTAAAGTTAAAGTAAATTTTATCACCCGTTTTGTTAACAATTTTTTTTTCTGCATAGACTACCAAATTTTTGTTATGTCAGTACTAGAATATTTAAATGCGATATTTATTAGTACTGCATTTGTACATGAAGTTTATTTTTTCTCCAAGTATTTATGCAATTTTCACTTTCGGTCAAAAACAAATACGAAATTTTCACACAATAGGCCTATTGATTTTATTACAAGTGCGTTGTTTTCTATGATACTAACTGTATACAGGTTTGTCGGTTGGAAATAGTACGTCGGCGCGCTGCACAAACTGAGCCAATTAGAAGCTAGCGAGGTGCAATGATATGATGTTATTAGTTTACTTCAGAACTCACGTCAGAGAACACGTTTTCAAGAGTAGAGTGAACGGAGAATACAACGTTTTCAAAAGAGTATGTAGGACATAAAAATTGTTGCGATATTCCACCACGTCTAACCATAGCGACATGAGGTACGCGGCGAAGCTACACGTGGTGGGGCGAGTCCTTTGTGTGGCACCTGTGCGCTCGCGTGTGTACGCGGTCCTACGACATATCTGTGAGGCCTTGTCCCCTCCCCGCCCTTCCCCTGGCCTGTTCTCCGGCCCGCGGCCACCACACCGCCACTGCAACAAAAAAATACCGGATGCTTTGAACTCTGCGAGCCTGCGTCCTGCTATACACTTGATACTTGACATTGGCTTCTTTAAGAGGGAGTGTTAGAAAATGTCATTGTATTTTCAGTTTTTGAGCCGTAACATTTATTTTAATTTTATTATCAAAATTTTCTCTTCGACAAAGTATAGAATATATTTTTGGTACACCGCTTGACATAAACAATAATGGAATCTTTATTACTTGGTCATGCAGAATCATTGCAAGAGAATTATGAAGTAACTTTAAATAATTCTCCTGCATTGATTCTGCACGACAGATTAATGAAAGATTATATTATTATTGTTGCCTGCCATGTTCCTGGAGGCCAGTGGTCGGCGGCTGTTTCGTAACACCCTGAGGGCTGGCCGATGACTCAAAGCCCGGGTGGCTCATAGTGGGAAACCCGCCTAACCTACGTCATAGATACCTGTCCCAACTGCGTCTTAACCCTTCGAGGGCGGCCGACGTGACAGCCAGAACGTCCGAAACATGATGAAATATCTATTT
>PNEQ01089496.1:0-26277 GCA_003012365.1 Medauroidea extradentata | reverse complement strand
ATAACTAATTGTGTTGTGAGAGTTCTAGTTGATTACTGTTTTGTGTATTTCGTAGCTTTGTGAGCTATTAAATCCAGTACTTAATTTAACTCTTTTATTTGTAATTATAAGACCTCTATCCCAAAGAACTCATGGGAATTGCCCACATATAAAGTTTGTGCTCTCAAACTTGTAACAATATATATATATATATATAACCTTACAGTGCGATGCTGCGCAAAAAACCTTGGCATAATGTAATGCATGCAGATACTGTTGATGATAAAGATTCGGTCCTAAATCATCTACTGATGCTAGTACCGAATACAGCAGCGCCCGTCACGCGGAGATGAGTGACAAAGCCGCCCAGCCCTTGGTTAACACAAGACATACGTCAATTAATGAAAGAACGTGACAGATTATATGCTGTCTTCAAACGTGACTCAAGGAGTTATCTCGGTAAACAACAGAGCTAAATTATATCAGAATAGCCTGACCTGAATTCGAACCTGGGCCCTTGCGATTATAAATACAAGAGTTTTACAATTGCTCCACTTCGCTCAGTGTGTGTCACTAAATACTAAATCGTAGACTTTATTCTTCAGTATCCTATGAAGGCTATTTGCGTTAGGACTGATCAAACAGATTTCTTAGGAATTTTTATTGTTTAGTACTAAAATTTTGAGACGATAATGAAATTACTGCTGCGTCATACACCAATAGACAATAAGAAAAAATGTATTTGCATAGCATATTTAGAAATTATTCTTTCGTCGTTTTTTATTAAAGGGCTAACTGGACAGGGTTGATGTTGGCACGTCTATGAGGAACCCTACAAATGGAGGCTGCTTGTGCAGTGCATAAATGTTTGTAAGAGTGTACATGTTGTAATATAGACCAGGGGCCCAATTCCACAGAAAATTACAAATTACAGGCTAAAAATATAGAATTACAAATTACTAATTACTAGTAGTAATACTTTTTGTTTCACAATAAAAGTTGGCAACACTTAAGTACGTAAATGAAGACTATTACAAGTTAAAATTACTAGAAACAAACACCGTAGCACGTGAATTGTTTCGAGAGGTAGATTTTCGTAAGAAATAGGAAAGAGAGATAAACAACATAAACATACTGTTTAAATAACTACACATGCCGTTTCTATGTACTTACTACTGTAATTTTTGTCCTCGTTTTTAATTACATGATGAATTACTGTATCTATTGTACAAGACATTCAACATCCGTTCCTGTGGGTATATAACTTTGCGCAACTTAGTGCAAAAAAGTGCAATGTATATCGAGATAGTGCTTTTAATGTAAGCTGGTGGAACAATGCAAGAGATGTTAGGTGAAGTTTGGAGTAACTAAGTTTGGTTAGGTTGGGTTGAGTTAGGTGGTGTTAAGTTAGGTTGTGTAACGTAATGTTGGGTTAGAGTGGATGAAAGACTAGTGATACTTAGTACAAGTTAGTGTAACATAATGCGATATAGTGATATTTAGAGCAAGAGAGTGAAACTAAGTGCAACTCAGTGCAAGAATGTGCAACTTAGTGCAGTTGGTAGTGCAGTTGGTTCACTAGGTGAAAGTTGATTCAGGATAACTAGGTTGGGTTAGGATATGTTAGGTTGGGTTAGGTAAGGTTGGTTTAGGTAGTGCTAGGAGAGGTTAGGTTGTGTTAGTTTAGACTGGGATGGATTAGGTTACACTGGGTTAGAAACGATGCAAGCTAGAAATAGTTGCAATCTGATGCGACTTATAACTAGTTAGTACATTTTGGTACAATATAGTGCATCTTGGTGTTAGATACTGCCATTTGGTGCAAGATAATGCTACTAAGAGAAAGCTAGTGCCACTTAGTGCAAGTTAGGTTATTTCAATGCAAGGTGGTTCATTTTAGTTCAAGTTAGTGCAAAAATTGCAACTTAGTGCAAGTAAGTGCCATATAGTGCAAGTAAGTGCCATATAGTGCAAGCAAGGTTAGGTAAATATGGTATGTGTTTAGGTTAGGTTGGATAATATTACATTGTTGGATTTGGTTAGGTTGGGTTAGGTTAGGTTGGGTTAGGTTAGGTTGGCTTTGATATGGTTGGGTTGGATTAGGTATGGTTGGATTAGATTAGGTTGGGTTAGGTTCTTATTAGGTTTTGCTAGGTAACATTAGGTTAGGCTAGGTTAGGTTACATTATGTTAGGTTAGGTTGGGTTGGGTTTGGTTGGGTTAGGTTGGGTTAGCTTAAGTTTTGTTAGGTTAGGTTGGCTTTGATAAGGTTGGGTTGGATTAAGTTGGGTTGGATTAGGTTAGGTAAGGTTAGATTATGTTGGATAATATTAGGTTTTGTTAGGTTGTTATGTTGGGTGCAAACTAGCAATTCTTCGTGAAAGTGCAACTTAGTGCAAGAAATTGCAACTTAGTGCAAGAAATTGCAACTTAGTGCAAGGAATTGCAACTTAGTGTACGAAAGTATAACTTAGTGCAGGACAGTGTAGTTTAGCGCACAATGTGACCCCTTGTACACTATGTGCAGTTTAGAGCAAGCAAGTGTAGGTGATGTTGGTATATGTTTAGATTGGGCTAGTTTAGGTTGAGTTAGGTTAGGTTGAATTAGGTTCGGTTAGGTTAGCTTAAGTTAGGTTGGGTTGGGTTAGGGTGGGTTGGGTTTGGTTAGGTTTGGTTAGGTTATTTTTAGATTGAGGGTTAGGTTAGCTTGGGTTAGGTTAGGTTAGGTAAGGTTGGACTAGGTTGGGTTTGGTTAGGTTGGGTTAGGTTAGGTAAGGTTGGGCTAGGTTGGGTTTGGTTAGGTTGGGTTAGGTTGAGTTATGTTAGGTTAGATTGGCTTTGATAATAATGGTGGGTTGGATTAGGTTGGGTTTGGTTAGGTTGGGTTGGATAATATTAGGTTTTGTTAGGTTATGTTAGGTTGGGTGCAAACTAGTAATTCTTAGTGAAAGTGCAACTTAGTGCAAGAAAGTTTAACTTAGTGCCAGAAAGTGCAACTTAGTGCAAGAAAGTGCAACTTAGGGCAATAAAGTGCAACTTAGTGCAAGAAAGTGCAACGTAGTGCAAGGAAGTGCAATGAAGTGCAACTTAGTGTACGAAAGTGTAATATAGTGCAAGAAGGTGTAACTTAGTTCTAGAAAGCGTAGCTTATTGACAATGTGACCCTTTGTCCACTATGTGCAACTTAGTGCAAGAAAGGGTAGGTGAAGTTGGTATGTGTTAAGATTGAGTTAGGTTATGTTGGGTTATGTTATGATAGGTTGGGTCCAAACTAGTAATTCTTAGTGAAAGTGCAACTTAGTGCAAGAAAGTGCATTTTAGTGCAATAAAGTGCAAGAAAGTGCAATTTAGTGCAAGGAAGTGCAACTTAGTGTACGAATGTGTAATATAGTGCAGGAAGGTGTAACTTAGTTCTAGAAAGTGTAGCTTAGTGCACAATGTGACACCTTGTACACTATGTGCAACTTAGTGCAAGCAAGGGTAGGTGAAGTTGGTATGTGTTTAGATTGGGTTAGGTTAGGTTGGCTTTGATAAGGTTGGATTGGAATACGTGGGGTTAGATTAGGTTTGGTTGGATTAGGTAAGATTAGATAATATTAGGTTTTGCTGGGTTATGTTAGGTTGGGTGAAAAGTATTAATTCTTAAATAAAGTGCAATTTAGTGCATAAAGTACAACTTAGTGCAAAGAAGTGCAACTTAGTGCAATACAGTGTAACTTAGTGCAATAAGGTGTGCAAACTATTAATTCTTAAAGAAAGTGCAACTTAGTGCATAAAGTACAACTTAGTGCAAGAAAGTGTAACTTAGTGCAATAAAGTTTAACTTAGTGCAAGAAAGTGCAACTTAGTGCAGGAAAGTGCAACTTAGTGCAAAAAAGTGCA
Source organism: Medauroidea extradentata (assembly GCA_003012365.1). NCBI lineage: Eukaryota > Metazoa > Arthropoda > Insecta > Phasmatodea > Phasmatidae > Medauroidea > Medauroidea extradentata. Next base: position 22,416 of record PNEQ01089496.1, on the reverse strand, counting down.
ACTTAGTGCAATAAAGAGTAACTTAGTGTACGAAAGTGTAATATAGTGCAGGAAGGTGTAACTTAGTTCTAGAAAGTGTAGTTTAGTGCACAACATGACCCTTGTACACTATGTGCAACTTAGTGCAAGCTAGGGTAGGAGAAGTTGGTATGTGTTTAGATTGGGTTAGGTTAGGTTGAGTTAGGTTAGGTTGGATAAGGTTGGGTTAGGTTAGCTTGGGTTAGGTTAGGTTGGGTTAGGTTAGCTTGGGTTAGGTTAGGTTGGGTTGGGTTCAGGTTAAGGGTTATGTTAGGTTGGGTTAGGTTAGCTTGGGTTAGGTTATGTGTGTTTAGGTTAGGTTGGGTTAGGTTAGGTTGGGTAGGATAAGGTTGGGTTAGGTTAGGTTGTGTTAGGGTGGTTTGGTTGGATTAGGTTAGGTTTAGGTTAAGGGTTAGTTTAGGTTAGGTTGGGTTAGGTTATCTTGGGTTAGGTTAGTTTGGGTTAGGTTAAGTTGGGTTAGGTTAGCTTGGGTTAGGTTTGGATTAGTTAGGTTGGGTTAGTTTAGCTTGGTTTAGGTTTGGTTAATTTAGCTAGGTTAGACTGAGTTAGGTTAGGTGGGGTTAGGTTAGGTTGTGTTAGGTTAGTTTAGGTTGGGTTGGGTTATGTTATGTTTTGTTATGGTTGGATTTGTTTGGGTTGTTATGTAAGGTTAGATTGGGGGAGGTTGTGAGGTTAGGTTATGTTGTGTTAGGTTGCGAAAAAGCTAGAGAATCTTCATGCAAACTAAAAGACAAAATGTACAGCAGTTAATGAAAGTGCAAGACCTGCTACTGCAATAGGTACTTTGTGTGAGTCACATCCAGATGTTTATCCAAACGTTCATGAAATAATTAAAATACTGGCTGTGATTCCTGTTTCTACTGCAACAGCAAAACGAAGTTTTTCTACTCTAAGGAGACTAAAAACTTATTTAAGGAGCACTGTTTCAGAATCTCGTCTTGGACTTGCTCTGCTTTCCATTCATAGAGATATTCTCATTTCTGACGAGTCTGTGATCAGTAAGTTTGCGAACTGTGGTAAAGCAAGAAAACTTAATTTTGTGCTTTGATGTGTGATATTCTGTGTTTTTTGTTTGAATGTATATTGGAAAAATGGGATTCTGTAATTCGTATAGTCTGCAGTAGTTAACTGAGTGTTAAAAATTTCTTTATTTTTTCTACAATTTACCTTTTAACAGTTAAATTATTTTCGTCATGTGGCTGAGGAATGCCATACCTATATGTTTGGATTTCAATGGACACTTAATTGACTTGAAACATAGTTTAGTGTGTATAGTTAATAGTAGTATAGTGAAATGATTGTACTGTGTTATCTGATTAGTATAATATAATGTTTTTGTGAAAAGCTAAACTAATGTCCAATTTACTGAGTTAAATTGTAACAATTTACATTACACTGTGACACAATACATATGATTATGGTGTTAATCTACTGTAAATGTGTGTACAGTATGTATACGGGTGAGTTTCCGTTAATAGTTTATACATTTCTTTATTTTACTATCCTTTCTCTGTACCCTGTGAACGATGTGCTACTAGTGACAATACTAATACTCATCAGCTATCTCCCCCCCCCCCCCCGAAAAAAATTTCTGGATACACCACTGATGCGACTAGACACCCTTTATCTGTCTTCACCAAACGACCTCGAATCTACTGTACTGAGCGACACAGTTACTTTGCAGGTACAAAGTAACCCCGATTTACGGTACCAAAAACTTCTTCACACATTTCAAGGACATCTTGTACACAGCTTGGAATTATTTACTCGTATTTTTGTAATTTTCGCATGCGCAACTGTACACCACGATAAATGGACTATTATGGTTCGAAAATAAAGTCATGCTTTGTCTCTTTGAGTTCATAAACACCAACTGGCACTGAGTTCATAAACACCAACTGGCACTGAGTTCATAAACACCAACTGGCACTGGGGACGGCAGCTGTACACGAAATGTAACACGATGTGAAAAGGTTTTTTTTTTTTTTTGAAAGTACGTCCGAAAGTCGCTTTATTTTTCTGGTGTTAGACTAGAATCCAAAAGTATGTGTAGTCTTGTTCTACGTCTCCTGTTGGGCCACAGTTTCGCGGTGTGTCGCGGAGACTGCTTCTATCCAATGATTGAAAGTTCCATTGTGGAGTTGCCGATCACCTATAAATAGAGGCCGGAAAAATTCGCGGGTTCACTCACCTGTAGGTTAGCTTACAAGAATATTTGTGAAATAGTGCAGACAGCAGCTGTTTATTAGATGCTCGCTGACACTGTGAAATGCGCCTGTATTCCATTATAGTTTTATTATTGACTCAGCTACTTCCAGGAAGTGTCGAGTAAGTCAACGACCAATTGTGAACGTGATACAGATCTATAGTTGCTGGGATTCTAGCTTGCGCCTAACAGAAAACGCGAATTTTTCAGGTCTCTACCAACGAGGGTAATTATTTTTTCAACCTCCGATTGGCTGTAATAAAAAAACGGGATTGAATTAGAAATTATTTTAATGTCAAAAGAATCGTACAGCTTTACACTATTTTTCCACATAATCACAGTGCAGATTGAGGCTTTGTCGCACCGATGTACCAGCTTGCAACAAGAGGTTTCAGGGGACAAGGCTGAATAGGCAGGAGGCATTATTCTTTACAGAGGATATCCCAAACTAATAAGTATTACCACAATTAAAAAAAAAAAATACACATAATACTCCCCGCTATTGCTGACATTTTTAATTCTCCAGTTATGATTGGAAACGTGCAATTGTAAAGCAGCTACCCAAACATTCTATGGCTACAAAATTAGACCCTGTTACCGGCACTTTCTAAAGCTCTAGAATACTTGGTTCACAAGCAAGTATATGATTTCGTGAATAAAAACAGGCTACTAGATACTTTCCAGTCTGGCTTCCGGGTAAATCATAGTACCACTTCCGCACTACTGAACATAGTGGATGACATACGAATGGACAAAGATAAACGTTACACAACAATATTGGCATGACTTGATTTTTCTAAGGCGTTTTACTCTGTTAACCATCGTATTTTAACTCATAAACTTTGTTCACATTTTCATTTCTCTAGGGACGTCGTCGCATGGTTTCAGTCATATCTTCAAGACCGTCAGCAATGCGTTGTAGTAGACGATAAACAATCCTCACGGAAGAAGATTGACTGTGGGGTGCCGCAGGGGTCGGTTCTTGGCCCCTTACTCTATACCCTCTTCATAAACGACTTACCAAAATCATTGAATAACTGTAGCTATCATATGTACGCTGTTGATCTGCAACTGTACGTGTCATCTTCTTTAAGTAGAATTGAGCAGTTAGTTAGCGACCTTAATGATGACCTTGAGTCTGTTGCAAGTTGGTATGTCACAAATTAACTATGCCTTAATCCTGTTGAAACTCAATGCATTCTAATAGTCTCCCATAGAACTGTTAATGAATGCCGGAACATGACATTGTCTACAATATCCCTCACAGGATTGCCAATTCCTCTTGTTCAAGAAGTTACGGACCTTGGTATTATTATTCGTGAGGACCTCTCTTGGTCAGGACACGTTGCAAAAATTTGTAAATCATCATATTCCATTTTGCTAATGCTAAACAGGCACAAACGCTTCTTACCACATGCGACTAAAGTAACGCTCATTCAGAATTTAATATTCCCTGTACTTGATTACTGTGACACGTTGTTCTCAGATGTCTATGAGAACTTAGCGGCTAAATTACAACGCAAACAAAATACATGCGCTCGTTTTATTTGGTTTAAAGCCCCGTGACCATGTATCGGACTATCTCGACAGACGTAACTGGCTGCGACTAAAAGACAGGCGCTTGTTTCATAGTTTATCCCTCACTTACAAGATCCCGTCTTCAACTGAAACAAGCCCTAAATATTTAGTGTCCAGACTTTAAATGTTGAGGGGAAAATCACAACTTTGGTGCTCGGTCTAAGGAGTCACAACAACTGTTCATTCCAACCCATAAATCATCTTCATTCACGAAATCCTTCACTGTATCTGTTGCGCGGGCGTGGAACTCTTTACCTGACAATGTGCGGAATTCGTCAACACTCCCGGCTTTCAAACATGGCGTATGAAAACACATCAAGTTATCGAGCTCGAAAATCCAGAAATCATAATTAAGCATATAAATATTGTGTTTGAATTCTTCACTATAGTTCCTAAACATTATTACTTCTTTTATAAGTATATATAAATTATCAACAACATTAGTTGAAAATGGTGAATTTATTGCTTCTAAATATAATATTAGATAGCTGTATATACTATTTAGTTGGTTTTATTCGTTATATTTTAAGATGTTACAGCCCATGAACTATAATAATTTTCATATTAATTGCAAATACTGTATCTGTGGCTTCATATTTATAATAGTTTACTTTTAATTTTGTTACTGTTCTATGCAGGACCTTAGCTGATATTTTTTTAACAACCGGTTACCGAAAAGTTAGTAGCTTATTAAGCTAAGTAAAAATTAATTACAGGTTAATATTTTTGTGAACTGCTACATTGTTATGTTGTGTTGCTTGTCACATAAATTAATTAATTTTTTTTTAACATTATTTGTTTTGTGTACACGTAATTCTTACATATCTACACAACTTTGTGTTCGTATTATTTTTAAAAAATCGTAAACTCTGTACGAGTATTTATTGGTCGCTACTTCGCACGAATATGTAAAGTGGTCTGTTGTATTATTGTCGTGTTAGTCATCATAAGTTTTTAATTTTTTTCTTAATTTTTGTCAGTTCTATGTACTGTATATGTAATTTTATTTTGCGCATCTGTAAGAAAAATGGTTAAGTGTCAGAGAAGTCTACATGCCTTAACTTCGCCATTTGTTAATAAGTCGATAAATAAAATGAAATAAATAAAGTACTTTCGGCGCGCGAACTTTGAACCTGAGGCGAACGTCTCGGCATCCTCCTAGCTACGTCATACGCGGGCAGCCAATGAGAGAACAGAGGGCGGGGTGGCTTAGCTTTATTTACCTTGGCACTGTTGCAGCTACCATACTTGTCTGTTAACTCTACAATGCTAGTTCTATAATCTGAACAAAGTCAGGCGGTGCCTCTAACAGTCCATAGCATTGTTTGTGTTTACTATACTTGTTTGCTAATTCTACAATACTAGTTCTGTAAACTCAACATAATCAGATGGTTTCTCTTACAGTCCACTGCTCTGTTGCAAGAACCATACTTGCTTGTTGTCTCTACAAGGCTAACTGTGTAATTATAACAGAATCGGAGGGTATCTCTAACAGTCCACGATACTGTTGTATGTACCATGACTTTTCCCTTCCCTAAACTTGTGGGGGGAAAAAAAGTATCGTCTACAAAACATCACTCTAAAAAATTGTCTGTAAATTAACCAGACGTGCGTATAGGAGTGCTAAGAAAGTAGGTATGGTAGATTAGTTTCCCAGATATCCATGGTAGCACTTCTAAACCTAATTATAAAACATACTAAAGTTACCAGACTCCTATTGTAACATTTGTAAAAGTTTGCATATTTACAAGGTAACTGTCCCATACTGCGTCTGGGATAGTAACTTCCTAAACATTTGAGGAAGTTTTTTTACAGTAATTCCTTTGGAGTTACTACACATAGAATGCTAGGTTTACAACATCGAGTTCCGTATTCACAACCATTTGTATACTGTAGTTCCTAGTACAGAACACACTGTTCCTGCTACAAAATAACTTTTAACAGTACTTACATAGTTCTGCTATCAGTTTGGATTGTAAAATATTACTGGACATTCTCTTGCTGGTACTAAAGTTTGGTTGTCGGTACCCTTAAACGTCATTACAGAACTGTTCTGTTAAATGCTGTCTGCCGATTTCTTTCAGTGTACGTGATGCTATTAACTACACAGGATGGCTACAGAGTTCCTACCAAACAATTCCCTGACATTTCCCTGACATTTGTGCAACTGAAATACTTCACTTTAAACAAATTAAATTTTTTTCTCTGGAAAATATTTAACCAGAAATCACATCCAATGTGCTTAAATTAAATCATAATATTACTCATCAAATGATTCCTTGTGATGACATCAGAGAACTAATCAGAGGTAGCATAATTTGGTGTCGTACTTGTGTTAACAAATACAACTTTCACAAAACAAGTAAAATTTTAAAACAAAATTCACACAGTTAAAAACCCATTCTCACAAAAAATTAAGCCTAATAAAAACTATGTCTGCATACTGTATTACCACCACAGCAGTCATTGTACGTACAGCATGTAGGCCTATACATTTGGAAGAAACATTTCATCTCTTCATATGAAGAATCAAGTTTATTTTGAACAATAATTCATCACACCATCACTTCAAATTTTTATTTGTTAATGATTTTATTTTCCCAGTGTAGGCCTAACCATCATTAACTCGCAATATTTAAATAAAGACAATAAAATTCAAAGGGAGTCTGTACACTATACAATTTATATCAGCCGAAAAATTAAAATTTTTATGTAGATGAATGCATCAAATTACTGTGTAAAATTGACAAGCCGGCAATTTTTGTTTTCAACGAAATTTCCAACAAAATGCCAGAATTCTCTGACATTTCCCTGTTATCCCTGACACACTAAATTTCCCTGACATTTCCACGTTTTCCCTGTTTTCCCTGCCTATAGCCACCCTGACTACAACATCTTCATGGGTATGTTGGCATAAAACATTTTCGCGATATACCATAATCTTTGATAACAAATTACGCTACAACTCGCGCGTGCACAGAATTGCTTCCTTGAGGCACTTGCATCGCTTGGTTACAGACTATATAGTAATACAGATGTAAAATTACATGACGGCTCATTTGATACAGGCGAACTTCGCCGCTTATTGGCTGCCCGAGTTTGTTAATACAAGCCCCATGTCTGCTTGGTTTCTGCATGTTACAGCAGGTTTCATATTCCCCTGGCTGCCGGCTAGCAGGGTTACGCTGATTGGCGGTAGGCGTATCCGCCATGTTGCTGGCCAGGGAAGCCATTTTGCTGGCGTGTGTGACCGAGTTCGCTGTCCTACCGCCTACTTCACTTCTGTATTACTAAATATTCTGTGACTTGGCACAGGCAGGATCATGAAGTCACGCTTTTCGTTCGACTGCGCCAATCATATTAAGCTTACTGCAACCCCACACGTCTGTGATTTGCGGGTAGAACCTAAGACACGTGAGATATTAAACATCCAATCACTAGCTACGAAGAACTGCAGGTAAGAAACTGAAACAGAATTATTTTGGCTCAAAATTCATGGTCCTAGGTTATTCGAGATAAAGTGAGCACTTTTTCAATTCTGGTTATTTTCTCCCTTTCATATAATTTATAGTTTCCTGCTTTATACATATAAACGAAGCAGACAACGTCTGATGACTAGAGCTATGAACTTTTCGAGAACATATTTTTGCGCACACATCTGCCGTTCTGCTTCGTGATAATGTCTTTGAATGTTTCTTGCAATGGGACAGAATAACAAACTGTTTTATTGTGGACATACGCCATTGCAATATTATATCGTCCCAGAAATATTAGAAAGAGACTAAGCGAAACAAACAACGAAATAGTAAAAAAAGAGAAAACCAGCCGAGTTGGCTGTAGCAACACATCCATAAACCAAAACAACAGAACATGAAGGATCCCATAAGGAATTTGTCGAGTTGTTTTGGTTTATGGATGTCTTGACTACAGCCAACTCTGATTGTTTTCTCTTTTTTCCTATTTCGTTGTTTGTTCCTCTTAGGGCCGAATTTATAAACCTGTTTAGAATTACAACCATGGAGGTATTAGTCTATGGAGTGGCATCTGCCGTACATTTCAATGGTAATCGTGTGAAGCCGATCATTTTCGAACATTTTCGAACTGCGCATGCGCAGGACGTTATTTTTCATGAGTCGCCATATTTTGGGTGGCAAAACAATAGCAGAAAACAATGTAATTAATTATGTAATTTTTTTTACAAAAATTCATGCAAATTCTCTATTTGAATCGTACACAACAGTATACAATTGCTTCAGAAATATAAAAAAACCGAATTAGCTCTCGCTGTGTGTATGTACTTTATAAACTTGATGAATTTAAATAAAAGTTTCTTACCCGTACAAAGATAATCCTCCGCAACGATCGAATCTGTTTGTAAGACCAAGAGCTGCACAAACTTTCACCATAATGTGTAGTTAACAAAAATCTAAAACATTTTCATTCATCACAATGCTTTTTTTACTAATTTTTTGCCACCACTAGCTCTATCCTTGTCTTTAAACGTCGTCTGTTGGCTGGCTTCAAATTTGCTCAAAGGCTTCCACTCCACTGACTAATACCTCCATGATGACAACCGACTGCTCACCAATGCTTTCTCTATGGGGATAGCAGTTGATTGTCATTCGAAAGCCGTTTATAGATACGGTCCTTAGTCTCTTTCTAATATTTCTAGGGCGACATAATATTGCAATGGCGTATGGCCACAATAATACAGTTTTCCTTAAATGTTACGTGTCTTGGGATTCCACCTGCAAATGACATACGTGTGTATCCTTATTGCGATTGGCACGGTCAAATGAGTGACGTCACTTCGCAGACACATGCTCCAATAGACATGAAGCGTGGTTGCAGGTGTGCACATAAGACACTGAAACAAACTGGGGCAAAATTATTTTAGCTTAAAATTTAAGGCCCTACTGATGACACAACGAATAACCTTTTTATCAACAATGCGGTCTTCAAGAGTTCTCATTTTATTGCGAACCGCCTATAGCCTGTCTGGGAAATGGCTAGCTTCTCGGTCTCGTAACAGATCTGCTACCGAGGTTATCCATAATTTTAAATAACATAAATGCCAAACCACACGTTCGTATGAATGTTTCATTCATACACTCACGAATGCATTATGCATGTGCGTAGATGTTATCGCATGTGTACGTGCCACACAGCACACATGAATGAGGCAGGTACAGTCACTGTCAGGAGAGATGACTCGACACTAACAAACGCAACGGCAGTATGCGAGTTACAATAGCACAGAAACTACTATAGCAAACATATCCCAGTCAGTAAAGGCCAATTAAACTTCGATCTTCGGGAATAATCTGAGCAAAGCTGAATTTCTTCCCAGATGATTCGAGACACCATCTCACGGCGACAAGGTTTTTGCAACTGGCTGTGAAAACGTCTGCGGCTTTGCTCCAAGGTCAGGCAAATCACAGACGTATGGTGTCGCAGTGACACTGTTCTGATTGGTGTAGTAAAATGAGAGACAAAGACACGCTGTCAATTAACATGAAGCAGCAGAACTGCCGATGTGCACATAAGACACATGTAACAAACTGTTGCAAAATTTTTTTCTCGCCAAAGTCGTGGCTATACAGATGATAAGACCAATAAAAGAAGAGCATTCCCCCAAAAAATTGCACCTCCCAATTAAGCTCTGCCCCCCCCCCTCCCACACATTATTTTCCTTTCCTACTCTTTCCAACCCCAACAAATTTGGACGACGCAGGCCATTACTATTTCCCCAGCCAAAGATAGGATCAGACGGGAGTACAGTGCTTGCCGTTTACTTTGATTTTATAAAATGAATACTTTTGAAGCACGAGAAATATTTATTTCACATTTTACTGTATTTTAGCCTTATAACTTTTTCGTAAGCAAACCTAAGATAAACTGTTTGATCAATAAGTTTAAGCGTGCGTTTCTCTGAACCTAACGATAAAAGGTTTCATTTTGATTTAATTTTTTTACGGACAAAAGTGGTTTTAAAGCTGATCAAGTGTCCTAAAAAATTTTCCGGTAACAAAATAAAACCACAACAAATTGAAAAAAAATTGTATATGTTTTAAAACTATTATGAACATTTTTAGAGTGCTGAATTTAAAATGTTTTGCTATTTGAAGAAATCTTTTCATACACAAAAATATGTCTAACTTGTTTTCGTATAAATTAAGGCCATAACCCGTAACATGTAGTTTAATTGTAAATCATTTCATTTCATTACATTCATTGTTTTTCGCAGCGGTTAAGAAGTAAAAAAGCATCAACATTTTGAGATTGAAATGCCAATATGAAAAAAACTGGCTAAGATTATTTTTTCTTTCGGTTTTTTTTTTAATACAAAAATACGGACCCAAGTAATGTTTACAAAACTATTTCCTACAAATACAAAATTTTTATTTTTCCCTAATGGAACAATCGGAACTATGGCATGAGCTTGAATTAACAGTTTTTAATAAATACAACTAGTTCATGCCATGTTACCACACTGTGCGCGTAAAATGTCATCGTACGTTTTGCAAATAGCATTTTCTACTCCAATTAAGCACATAATTTGTATGATGTGCTTCATACGGTCGTTTATGGACATCCTGTTTAATTTAAAAATTAAATACGTATCATTTTTTTTTTACCGCTGGAGGTGATAAGAAATGGAAGTAATATGGGATAAACTGGTAAGTGCGTCAAGGACATTTCAAAGCGGAGAAATAGAACAGGGCGCATTATTTTGGAAGGTCTTCTCTTTATATGCGACGGAGATCTTATGAATTGTGGATAGTACAGTATAGCATAAGGAATGTTTCTATAGGCGCTTACGAAAACCATGCTCGATCTACTCGATAGAGTAGACATTACTCTAAAATAAGGTAAAAAAAACATGAGTTTAAAGTCTGCCGGCCCCACTCCGGTCTACCCTGCTCCCGAGCAGGGGCAGATAGCCAGCCAACAGCAGACGACAGACAGATAGGCGCGCGTAGAAAATCAACACAGACTCCCACGCGAGTTCATAAAATAAAATATGTTGTATGCAGGGGCGTCATTTCAGGTTTTTCCAGGGGGGGGGGGGGGGGGGGGCAAGATTTTGTTTTCTGACGACAGTGACCTTGTTGCATCTTTTTTATTAATTAAGCATGTATAAATTAGATACTTTCATTATAAAACTTCAGTTTTTTGTCCTTAAGTTAGCATTATTTACATTTAAAAATACAAAAAATATATTTATACACAAAAATTCCAAATCCAGGGGGGGCACTTGCCCCCCCCCCTTCCCTGTAGCCCCAAATGACGCCCCTGGTTGTATGGCGCTTGATTACATACTAAACAAAGACGAATATGTTGAAATATGGAATTTGTTGTTGAACGAGAAGTCTGGAGGAGTTTACAAAGTAAAAATGTCGCCATGGGAAGGTAATTCAGGAGTGGAATAAATTATAAAATTAATAACTATCACGCATTCTAAACACATCAGTTTTTAACATTTTAAATTTATTTGCATACGTAAACTCTCGATTATTGCAAAAGTGGCTGTTATGTGCCAGAGAACGTTCACTTTTCAATCCCTTATAGCTATACAAATTTTTCTTGGCTTGCTCTAGCATATTTGTGTTTCTGTTTTTACAACGTAGGATAGTATTTTTTCAAACGTAGTATTCTGAAAAAGTCGTTTTTAGTCATCTGGAATATAAATACACATGTAGGCCTAATTTCTTCAATCAAAGAAAAACTGTGAGTTCGTGACTTTACAGATTCCGCGAAAATTAATTTTTTGAGCCTAAAGAAGAGGTGACATCGTAAAATCGACCAGCCGGTTTTTTATGTATACTACGTATAATTTTCGTAAACGTGAGATAACTTATTTTCTCGGCTTACTAGTTTATTTACATAAATTTATTTTAAATAAATTCTGTAGTTAGCTAAAATCATGGTATTTTTTTATACTGTAGTTAGCTAAAATCATTTTTTTAAAGAAAAATATAGTTTACACTACTAAGTAAGACCATTTCCAACAAAAATGTGAGATGTTTGAACGATATCTGATGTTTTAGGTTTAAAAATAATTATCGCAGAAACACAAATTTGAGGAAGTAAGGCATTAAGGGCGCGATCTACCACAATTTTCATCATCATTATTTTATTTTGTATTTGTACCAGATTTTTTTTTCTTGTTTTAGACACAAAATGTGACTAAATTTCGCTCTTATGAATTTTTTATCTCTCATAGTTTTCGCATAATGGCTTGTTAAAGTCATATTTTGCATGTTTCCGTTTTAACGACTACACTAAAACCAACTGATATACCAAACTAAAAAAAAAAAATCACATTATTGAACTTTTTAAATTTTTATTTTCAGTTTCAGCAATTTTTTAAAATTCAAATAATTTTTATTCTTAAATTGTATGAGCATGTCATTGTAGCCTGCAATGTCTTTATCCACTGTGATTTTTTTTGCAGTCGCCGCGTCCTTAAGGGCATTCACGTGGCAAAAAAATCATAATTATATATTTGTACGTGATAGTGTTCGTTTTATAGGCGTTACTTATAATTACATTTTCCACTATAAAACGAACACTACGTCGATTTTTTGCCACCCAAACACCCTTGGCTTAGGAGAAGTCCTCGACTGGCACATGGATAGCTTCGCAGCGTGTCACACGTGTTCTTTTCTACGCGAAACAGCTTAATTAACTTAATCATATTATGTTTATCCACGTAAATAACACACACTTGAAACTATGCTTCTCAAAATGGTTAAAACCGTGTTTTTTTTTTTTTTGTGTGCTGTAACTCCAAAAATATTACCTGAATTATAAAGTGCAAAGCGAGAGGCATGCGTTAGTCTTTACTTCATACTAGTCAAAAATAAAAAGTTGTGGTCACCGCTTAAATTCCAGTAGGGTAAAGATTACACTGAAAACCTTGCACGCCAGTTCGGCGCGCTGCGAATAGAGGCGATATGCTTCTCGTCAAGCATGGGACACTGGCTCTTATCACTACGCTGCTCCCACGCGTCAAATTAAATTTGTAATTATAGCGTGATTTTTATTTTTCCTTTTGCTACAGTACAAGGCGCGCAGTTGAACTTTTAACGAGTACTTAGACTGCAATCAATCCAGCAAATTAAGAATATGAAAAAATGCTGGAGTGTTTGTGGCCTAAATATAAACCAATTTTAAAATTTCAATTGCGATACTTGTACTAGAACTCAAAGTGAATATATGTCACGCTTTAATTGAAATTTTCACACAGCTTCCCAGAATTTTCAAAAAGCGGTATTGTCAACTGGAAAATAATTTTATTTATTCATCTAACAAATAATAATTACTGTTAACAATTTTAGTTGGAGTAAATTAATTCACATCCCAGGGGCGTCATTTAGTGGGGCGGGGGGGGGGAGGAGGCAAGTGCCCCCCCCCCTGGATTTAGAGTTTTACGTGTATAAAATTTACTTTTTGAATTTTGTTATTTAAATAATGCTAACTTAAGCAAGCACATAAACCTGAAGTTTTATTATTAAAGTTTCTAATTTAATACATGCTTAATTTAAAAGATGCAACAAGGTCACTGTCGCCGAAAAAAAAATCTCCCCCCCCCCTCCCAAGAAAAACCTGAAATGACGCTGCTGTCACGTCTTGCCGAATACGGTTCATACGACGAAATATTTGGCAAACCAGGATTCCGAGTAGTAGAAAAACACTGAATAGTTTTAGTGCATTGTATGTATCATGTACTGTATACGTTGAATATTTCGGTTGTAAATCATCAACTCTCCTAACTTTACTTACCATGAAATATCTCAAACTCAATAACTAGCACTATTTGTCAACAACAAAATTAAAAAAAAAAAAAAAAAATAGTGTAAATATGTGTATATCTAATATACGCATATATGCGTGTACAAAAAATATCCATTTTTTAACTACATTCTCTTGTAAGGTTTGAAAACTAGATTACAATGAAGGACAGTAAGTACCTCTTTTATTTATAATTGTATATCTATAATATAAAATTGTTTGTTCATCTATGCGCTCCTATGCAATTTACCTACATTCCCGTTTTATACTAGTTCCTCTTCCGTGTATAAGATGCGGACTTGCAATTCATCACAAGTGACTAATGATCTAAACTCACCAGTCCCTTTGCTTACATTCGTTACAACGACGTTTTTCTAACGGACAACTACGAAGCAAAACGGAAAAAGTTTTTTTTTTATATTGACCGTTATGCTATTTCGTCTAGTCGTAGTAAATGGAAATACGGTCATGAGTTGAAAGTTGAAAATGGAAAGATTTAAAAAATTTTTTTAGAAATGTATTTTTTAATACTAAAAGGTTCTGATAAAAACTTTTCGGTACTTCAAATTCCATGAAAGTAAAAAAATATTATTATTGATAACAATATTACAAATAATAAATTACCGTAAAAAGATTTTTTCTAAAAAAAAAAAAATTCTAGTGTAGAATTATGTTAAGGGTTATTAATGATAGTTTTAGGAACAGTTTTGGAATTAAAACTTTTTTCGCTTAATTTTTGGGCACCTCCATCCTGGCCACTTATCCCTCCACTTTTTTCTCCTGGGTGCACCACTCATCAAAGTTTCGTCGTAATCGGATGGAATAGGATCGTATTCATTTGTGTATACATATATGTGTTTATATATACATATATATGTATATATATGTATATATGTATACATATATATATATGTATACATATATATATATATATATCATTTTACACGTGTTAGCATCCCCTACAGCGTGACAGAGGGGTTTAAGCGTCATTCATTAACATCACGTATATACATATATGTATATATAAACTCACATACATACATACACAAAGTGCCTAGAGACCAGCGTGAGTGAACAATGTTAAACCGCTGAAGAACGAAACTGCAGAAAGGACAGGCGATTTTGAGCGTCGTTCGTGCCCTTGGCTGAAGGGCAAACTTATAGAGACAGGAAGTCTCTCGCAGGTTCAACGACCTGTAGGCTCCTGCGCCCCATTTTCATTGGTTGTTGCCTCAGGATTCGTATACCATGCTTTAAGGTTCGCCGCGATATTTGGTTCGCCATTCGTTCGGATTCTTTCAGTGTCCTGTTGTATCCGTGATCCGACAGACAGCGAATGAAAGTTTTGTTTAAACGACTTTTAAATCTTGGACGGGAAATTTATTCGCGAAAATATCCCGTTTGTACTCGTTATTAAAGGAAGGAAACGGATTCAATAACCAGCATTTTCAAGCGTGGATCAAAGGGGGATGGATTTTTTTTTTTTTTTTTTTTTTTTTTTTTTTTTTTTTTTTTTTTTTTTTTTTTTTTTTTTTTTTACCATTTACGTATAGTTTAGCTGTAAAATATTACAGATGTTTAAAGTGGTACTTATATTCAATTTGTTTTTGCTTAGGAAATGCCTTACATAGCACCACTTTGCACCTTAAAAACTAATTTCTTCCTGGGGTGTGAGCATAGCTACTTTTTAGGAACGAGCCCCCCCCCCCCTAAAAAAAATACCTAGAGCTGGATCCCCTATTGAACATATTAGAATCCACTGTTATATACCTACATATCCTAGCTCCGTCCGTTCGTGCATTGCCTGCTGCTCCAGTGATTGGACAAATGGCTAGGGCTTGAGTATATATAGGACTCTAAATTCTAACATCCCTTCTATGCTTATTGCTCTTGGAAACAATATCCAAGCTGCCGTCGGTACGACTGCCGTACGAAATTACCGGGGAAAAAATGGAAGACGCAATTTTGTACGGCGCATAGGGATGATGGTTTGACTGTTCGATAAACTTCAATGCAACGTTAATTTTATCAAGACAGTAAATACTATGATTTTAGCTAATAACGTAACTAACGACATTCTTGTTAACTGACTTTTTAATCGAAACTGTCTTGGAAAAATAGCAGTTAAACATTTTTAACAAATCTGTCAAACAGATTTGTGATATCTCGTTTAGGCTTTAAAAAATAACTATATCAAAAACAGAGGAGTGATTTTTAAAACAACTTGCACTGCACGGTTTAGGACTCGTCACGTATTCTCGGCTGAATACAATTGTTATTCTAGGGAGTTAGTGAAGGTAACTATAGAAAGAAGGTACTCACCTCGAGACGGGTGTAACAGCGGGCCTGGCACACGGCACGGACACCCAGCTCCTGGAGGCTGCTGGAGAGGGTGGCTGGAGAGCCCTGGAGAAACAGCAGCGACAACAAGCAGGTCCACCACATGACTGCGCGGCGTCTGTCCGCCGCCCGGCCCGACTCGACTTGCAGCGCTCGCCCGCCACCAGGGTGGCCAACCTCTGCGACACGTACTCCCAACTCCGGAGCTGCATTCACAACTAATGCCTTCTAGCACAATTGATGGTTGTTCGTGTTGTCGTTGTTTGGTGTTGGCGACAGTCAGGGGCGTCATTTCAGGTTTTTCTTGGGGGGAGGGGGGGAGGGCAAGATTTTTTTTCATACATACATACATACATACTTTTATTAACCATAGAACACATTACATTCTTATAGGTTTCGTCACAAAACATATTAAATTAAAAACAATGCATCAGTAGACATATCAAAAAATTCGGCGAGACAGTAAAAGGAGGTTATAATAAGCCATTTAGTAACTAAGATCTTAAATTTACTGTAAGTTAAATTACTTATATGATGTGGCACCCTGTTAAAAATCTTAATAGCTATATATAAAAAAATTTGTTGCGTTTTGTACAATCGGCAGTAGGGTACATCAATTAAAATATTATGCCTAGTCTTATGATCATGTAACGGCGACAGTGATCGTGTTGCATCTTTTTTTATTAAATAAGCAAGTATAAATTAGAAACTTTAATTATAAAACTTCAATTTTATATGCTTAAGTTAGGAATATTTAAATAAGAAAATACAAAAAAGAAATATGTTTTATACACTTAAAAAGCAAAATCCAGGAAGGTGGGGGCATTTTCCCCCCTGGGGCATTTCTCCTCCCCCCTAAATGGCGCCCCTGGCGACAGTTGAAGGACAGATTACCAATGCGTGATGGTAAATGGCGGATGGTATAAAACTGCTTGTTGGTGGTAGTAGCTGGCGTTGCAGTGGTTGGTGTTGGTCATTAAAGCATTTCAGCTCTCACTTCTGGTATTTGTTTTTGGTGTTGTAAAGTTCAAAATATTGAACTTTTAAATGCAACCAACCAATCATATTGCAGTATACGTATACATAAAAAAGTAACACTGAAATTCGGGTCCGAAGTGAAAAATATTGCAGCTACCTATAACCTGTAGCTAGGCCTATGTGATGTACAACCGATTGTGCCAACTTATGCTCCCCATTAAAAACTACACCAACAACCGCCAGTTGTGCCGAGACCACGTAGCGTACGTACGTGTATAAGCAGAAACACTTGCAAGCATTCACATCGCCACGTAGCGTGTGTATGTAGTACGTCCCAGACGTAGGCAAGCACGTAAGACTTCTGGGATTGGATTCAGAACACCACAGAATGTAGACTTGTTCAAATGTTGTTTTTGTTATTGCAAAATGTCGGCAGTTAACTGTTATCCGTAAATGGTTTTGGAAAGAAAGATATAACATAATTTACGACAAAAATAAGTATTTGAAAACAGAATATTAAAATTTATTTTAGAGTTAAAATTTCTAACGGTAACTTTTAAGATAGATTGACAACCCTCACATAGCTTACGGAGTAGAAGGAAGTTAATCAACTCTGTTACGTACGGACGCACGCTACGCGAGGTTGTAAATGTTTATATGCTACCTTATTGTTTCTTCATTTGCACATACCTATATACGTACGTGGTGGCTGTGAATCCAACTTTACGTACGTAGACTGAGTGATGACTGAGTATCCAAGATCATTAGTCGTAAGAACATTAGATTTTTAATTAAAACGTAATATATTTTTCTGATACTTCCTCTTTGTGTCGTAAACCAGTCTATTTGTTTCGTTCCAAAATTATTAATGTGCCATACTGTACTGCCGACATTTAGAACATTTGTGCACAGCAGATCTAGGTTCTGTGGTGTTCTGAATCCCATCGCAAAAACGTTAGGGTACGAACGCGCGTGAATCCGGCTTGTCTTTCGTGTAATTTTGGCCATTATTCACTTTCATCCCGTAGACGGTACAAGGCTATATGACGCTTCTGACATTAGCTTTCAAAATAATTCCAGCTATTACCTATAGGCCTTTTTATCCTTGCTCGCTAACTAAGGACATTGTGGTACTGGAGTTGAAATGACGGTTGGAATTATACCTGTTAGGTAACCGTTTGCACTGGTCGCTGAGCAGTCAGAGAATTTCGACCGACAGATATACATATATATTGAAAAACTGTTCAATGTGTGATGAAGTGGTGTTTGCTAATGAATAGCATTATGAAAAAAGTTACACGCGCGAATTATACTAATTTTAGGTTCTTCAAAAAGAGAAGGGTTTGTACTACCTTGTAGGAACGTAAACGGTCAATGCTCTCGGCTCTTGTTTGTCTCAGTTGTGAAATACGTGCAACCAGGTTGTCGTGGCACTGCGTAGTATGGGATACGTAATTCATATCTGCATCATATATAGACGTGTCCGCCACGTTTTATGTACACGGTGGTACACGGTAACGCCTGTTTACACGGAAGACGAGGACAGGTTTGGATCTCTATTGCGCACTACGTCACGCGGCATTCACTCCAGGCAAGCCAACCATGTATACGCGAATAATCTTTGAAACTAAACTCGTCATTAATCGCAAACCACTCATCCAAACGACTTCAAAATATTACAGTGTATTTATTTAACTGTTCTAACCATACTGACGCATGTTAATTTTTGCAACTTAAATTACGTCATCGTTTAAAAAATCATTTGTTAGTGACGTATGACGGACAATCTATGGAAAATTTAGTAATAAAGTTTCAATCTCTAGCTCATCGGGAAGTTAGTTTAACGTGGTTTATTTAAAAATATATTGATATAATTATTATCTGACAATTTTTCCCTCTCTTGAATCGAGTTGGCTTTCAGTGCTGCATTATGTTTATAGTATCAAGTTTCTAGCTCATCGTTAGTTTAAAATCGATTGCGAAATTCATATTGAGCAAACAGACTGGCGAGGAAACGGGTTAATACAAATGTAGTAAAAATGTTATTCTATTGTCATATGTATTAACAAATGCCGCCTTCTCAGGATATACGCCTGCTTTCTTCCAAACTGCCCTATCCCTGCCTTGCCCCTTTATTACTAATAATAGCTATAATTTTGAAACCGTTTTCTTCTACTCTTACTTATTTTAAAATATCTTCTGTCTTGGACTCGTCTAAATAATGATACTGTACACATGATCTTTCCATTTCCGAGAAAGCTACGCGTCATGACAACCCGTTCATAATCATGTGGGTCAACGTGTTCATTATTCTGGTCCAAAAAAATATGTATTCCTAATTTTAATTTCATTGAATGCACTTTAATTTATTGAAAGTCGGTTATATATGTGGTTTTCTACTATTATTGTAGCCTACCTCGTGTTTCCTAGTGTCATGCGAAGAAGTACCACTAACAATCGTGATAGATAAATAAGAGCTGAATTATTCAATTGAGATCTACACTTTTTGAAAGTCAGTATAGTAAAACTGCAAAAACAACCATCCTTAATTAAGATTGTTGTTATCATTAATATTAGGATTGTTGTTATCCTTAATAATTATATTTGCCAACTTTATTAGCTGACATTTACCCGAAATGATGTATTTGTTAATCGTGATCTCTTGCGCCGCAATTAAATGTACGAGATTTCGGCGTCAGAGATTGTTCTTCAAATGTACGTTACTCGAGAAAAATTTTTGCTCAGAAAGTTGGCAAATACTATTATCTGGGATGGCTGTTTTTTGATTTTTGCAAATTGGCTTCGAGAAACCTATAGTTCTAAACAGATGTTTTTAGCGCTGAATTATATACCACGCAATTTTTATAACGAAATGTTGATTACAAAAATGATAGGTCCACTATTTATAGCAATGTACTAGGCCTATTAACATTGTTGGAAACACCAATGTTATAATTAATGGAGATTAAGAACAACGTTGATGACAAAAATGTAAACAACATTGAATTACATTGTTAGTAACATTTGTTATCAACTTCCTTTCACATAGACCGTCCTAAAATGGTTCGGGAAAACACTGTTATCAACTGTGTTGGTAGCAAAGTTATTAATATTTATTTATAAATGTTAATAGAGTTAATAATTTAATTGTGGGGGTGGGGAGGTGGCATCGTGGTTGGCGAAGTGGCTAGAGCACTCGCCTGCCGTCAAAGCGATGCGGGTTCGATTCCCGGTGGAGTAGGTCCCAGGATTTTCGCATGTGGAAATCGTGCCGGACGATGCCGCTGGGCGAGGGTTTTCTCTGGGATATCCCGCCTTCAATGCCCCTTCATTCCTGTGCCACTGCAAACTTACGATCATGTCACCCCTGACCAGCTCAAAAGACCTAGATGTTGAGTGCTGGCCGGAATGTCTTCAGTTAATAACCAATACCAAAATGTTGAAAAACATAATGTTATCACAAATGTTCGTCAATAGCTGGTTGAAAACACGTTTTAATATTAGCAGTGTTACTGCCGGTGCAAACGGGGCTTTAGTTTTGTCGTGTGGCCCGCGTTACATTCTGGTAGGAAGGGCGTTTAGGAAAGGGGGGAGGGGGTTGCAGCAGGCAAATTCACTTCTTCCTCTCGCAGCACTCGTCTTCCCCTGGCATTGTGTTGCTTTTGCTAATCCTTCTAAAGGTACCAGTTATTTCCAGAGGGAGGGGGGAGGGAAGTCGTTAGGGACAAGGAAGATAGGTTCAACCTCCCCCACCCCCTCAAGGTTCTACCTACCTGTTGCGGACTGCGGTCGTAGTGTTTTGTCTGCATGACTACGCGAGATACTCATTCGCGCACGTTCACACGTTTAACCCTTGCTTCTTGAAACCTATATCAAGTACCGTACACTACAGTTGTGTTCACGTTTTATTTTGCAGCTATTGCAATGGAATTAGCAGTATTTTCCTCTCACACACACAAAAAAAAACTATTTTTGCACAAACACACTCAGTTGGCTCTTAAACTGTGCAGTATATCAAATTGAAAAAAGTATTTCTTTCTGTAGAAATTTGTACATAAGTCTTCAGAAATGTACAAAAAATTAAATTCATATGTGAGACGGGCTTTATTTGCTTATGTGCTACACCTGTGGCCGTCTCTTCGATGTAAATATAGGTTGTTCGCGGTAAAATGAGCACATTTGCAAGTTTAGTTTTTTTTTCCTATCAGCCAATTGGTATATTTCTGTCAACCGTACGCGGGGTGAATAGATTTCACAGTGCACACCAATTAAGGTTTGATGCAATAATTAAGGGAGCGGGTACACGTCGTTTGTCCTAAAATCGTTTATCCTAATTTTAGGACAAATGATTTTAGGTCAAACGATTTTAGGACAAATGCTGTTTAGGATAAACGATTTTAGGACAAACAACATTAGGACAAACGAAATTAGGATAAATGACTTTAGGACAAACGATTTTAGGACAAATGACTTTAGGACAAACGATTTTAGGACAAACAATTTTAGGATAAACGAAATTAGGACAAACGATTTTAGGACAAATGAATTTTAAAAATGAAATGTAATTTTAGTACAAACGAAATTAGGACAAACAACTTTAGGACAAACGACTTTAGGACAAACACCTTTTAGGACAAATGATTTTAGGACAAACGAAATTAGGATAAATGACATTAGGACAAATGATTTTAGGACAAACGAAATTAGGGCAAACGATTTTAGGACAAACGATTTTAGGACAAATGATTTTAGGACAAATGATTTTAGGACAAACGAAATTAGGACTAATGATTTTAGGACAAACGATTTTAGGACAAACGATTTTAGGACAAACGATTTTAGGACAAATGATTTTAGGATAAACGACTTTAGGATAAATGAATATATCAAAATCATTTTAGGATCGTCTCTGATGGAAGAAAGGTGTCCTTCGTTCTACCTGCCTAGCGAAATCATTGAACATGTATAATTCTAAAAAATACACCAGCCAAGGTTACAGTTCTACGCCAGTGAGATCGCCACCGTCGCCCGTGTTTCAACAACTGGCACTCCTATATGTGCTTGGCTGAACTAACTGAGCTTTTCAGGCTCCTGCTTCCTCCACTGTCCACCAGAGACCACGACAACCTACTCTTCGTGTTAGGGCTATGTAATAGTGTGCTTTAAAATTAATATAATGTAACATTTTACTCTATTTGAAATGTTATCGCGGAGCTTTATTTTTTTTACAATATACATCAGTCACGCTATAAGATCATTTTTTACGTTATTCCCTTGAAACCAAATTATAACGTTTAGAAGACCTACCACCAAGTCACAAAAAAATTAAAATTACTTATAAAGTGTAGTATTGGTACAGTAGGTGAACCCAGGCATTGTATGTAGAATAATATTGTGGTTCAAGATCACCAAACAAATTAATTAGCATATATTGTACATTTAGTGCTTAGGTTTTCTTGGTTACGTATTCATTCATT
>PNEQ01089494.1:6290-26383 GCA_003012365.1 Medauroidea extradentata | reverse complement strand
TTATCGAGTACCGCAAATACCACTAGCGAGACTTCTGAAATTTATGTTGTAATTATATATTGCACTTCCTGAAGAGGATGGCTTTGTGCTGCATCTTAATTGTGTTTGTATACAAGAAAGGGTAAACTAAGTCTTCTAAGCTAGATATGCTAGCCTAGTGATTGTTGTAATACCTGCCAAACTAGCTTTGTTCTGCACTTACTAACAGTAATGTGAAGGTGATTCTAAGTCTACACGTAAAGTACAGAAAATTTGGCGCACTTAATTTTTTTACAGTTTCTGACTGAGTTAATCTTAGCTGAAATGATATTGGGAAGCGTAATACAAATTTCCTCTTTTCTTCTAGAGGAATCTTATCTGCTTGTTTGTTTTTCAGCATTTGATTTTAGTGTTATTGAATATTTTGAATTGTTGTGTTGTTCATTGTGTTATGCAGTGTTATGTTTGTGTTGTTACTATTGTTCTTGTGTTTTTATTACATGTTTCATGTCTTGATCAAAACTTAAAATTTTCATTAGTGTTGTTTTTTTATTTATTCAGGGTGATGTAGGAAAATGAGAGCCACCCAAGTGGTCTCCCTTACTCAATTAATGTTGTGGTATAGGTCGTCCACAGTCCACCACCAAAGTTAAATATTTAGATTATAATTGAAAAAAGGAATTCGGAATATGAACACTACTCATAAACATTATTTAGTGTCCTACAATCCTTCCATTTTTCCCTATCACCATAAAAATAATTGTAGATTTTGTTAGGCCGACAGTATCATTGCCATCTCAAAGACTTTATCGGCAAACACTTTGTTGACGAAAACTCAAAATAAGCACGTAAATAAAAAAACTCAATGTTATGTGTCGAGTATGAACAGAACACTTGAAATATTTTCAATGAAACTAGAGTACATAAACAGTAATGTACGGAGGAGTTATGACAGTTAACATAATACCTGAAATTTTATTTTAAAATCAACACAAAAACACACAAATTTTAAACATATAAACTGTGTTTGTGTACTAATACTTAAGTGTCGTGTGTGTTAGTACAAAAAGTAACTTAAATGAATTGTTAGAAGCAGAATAGCTTGCTACACATGTGAGATACTTCAATTTGAATTAAACAGCAGTGCAACTCAATGGATGATGGATGAATAAGGATACGATTGTCGTACTTGCTACCAACTTCGATCATCACCTTCTACCTGCTGGATGTTTCTGTTTTGTGACTGATGTTATCAATGCTATAAACTTGTCAGTCAAGGATTCACAGACTATATATAATTTTTTTTTTTTTTTTTCAGCAAACTAAGAATTTTTTAAATTAATTTTTTTTTGTGAAGTGAAATTGTTTGTGTAAGGGTAAATGTTTCTTTTCAGAATGAACTTGTGTTGGAAAGAGTTGTTATGCTGATCAAACTGTAAGTTTTTGTGTTATGTTGTATTTATTATTGGTCATTCAATTGTTACTTGTGCAAAGGTAAAATATTTTGATTGTATTGTGTCAGTGCTCGCTCTTAATTCACTTTATAGTTAATTAATCACTCTCGGGTGGGGCAATCTGTAACATAAAGATATTACAGGTTATCATTTAATTAGTTTTGGTAATGAATACATCCAGAAATTTTAATGTAATGTATATTATTTTTATTCAATTTTAGATAATTTAAAATTATTTAAAGAATTATATATGTATATATATAAAATTGCTTAAAAAGTTAGTAAAATTCACTTTTATTTTCTATTTGTAATAATAATGTTAGGTCATCATTCCATTTATAGTCTTGGTAAAACATTTCTCTTTGGTTGTGAAGTTTATTTGGTTGTCAAGGAAAAATGGCTAGTATAGCAAAGAAAGTTTGGAATCAGTAAAACTTTGTAGAAATCTTTCTTGGTCTGAAATTCAAAAATGCAAGTTACACTGAAGCTTTGAGTTCTGTTAAAATGGTTGTTGAACTTATAATTATATGTAACAGGAGATGAGTTACCATTTTAGAAAGCTGGAACAAATGAATGTTTTTTTTTAACCTATTACTTTCTAGGTTGGAAATGGTATCTACAACCAAAAATGCAAAGTAAGATGAACTTTTCCTTGCTTCTGCTTCATAGGTATCTTGGCGAGCTTTTTTACTTTGTTCTTCAGTCTGGGTTTTATTTTATCACCCAGAAGCCTAAGAGTCTCATACTACTGACAAATGCTGCCTATAATATAATGTTTCAACATAAGAAAAAGAAAAAACTGCTTCTAAGTGATAGATTGCTCAAAAAGAACATTAAATGTTTTAGTTTCCCTTTTTCTGTAAGAAAGTATTGTAAGGAAGGATGTAGGAGTAGAGAAATTTAGTGCTTATTTTCTTTTGCTATCTATAAACCTCCACCATGCTTACAGTACAGTATTGTAAATTTTGTTTTACTTTTATTAAACTACTTAAATGATTGCCCGTTTTCCTTTTTGTCTAGAAATGCAGGTGTTCTATTGTAATGTTAAATGTTGATTTCCTTGTATTTTCTTCTCGCAATATTAACTATAATTTTTTTTTATTCTGGCGCCCACCCACATATATTTACGACACATGGATTTCATTATCATTTTCTACAGCACAAAAGTTGTGTCTAAATTTAATTTATTCTATAGGTAGACCTAGAGGAATGTGCATTAGTTATAATTTAGTAATGTCAAAAGGAAGCAGTTAAAGTTAATGGAAAATAAATCTTCAATTGATGATACTGAAGAAGCAGTGATAGAAAATGGACCCTTAGCATTTTCATTATTGTTGATGATAATATTCGGATATATGTTCTAATGGAACTGAAAGTAAAACCATAGTATTTTTATACAGTATGTGTATAAATTATTACATTAATTTTATTTCTTAAAAGTTTTACTTCTTACATGTGCGAATTATAAGATTTTTATTGAATTTTTAATATTATAATACCTAACGACATATTCAGTGGCCAACAGCCTCGTGCCTCTGTACGTCAGGCGGGAAGCAATTTAGTAGGGGAAGGTAACACATGCTCCACTGTACATTATTACAGACTTATAGTACTTTATTACAGTATTTGTCAATATTTTAAAATTCATATCCTCATGTCAGTGTATCCTGTACGAACTCTACTTCGTAAATTTTTACATGTATAATGGTTTTAAATGTATATTTTTTTAGGTCATGTATGCGATACCTTAAGTTTTGAGCTTTAATTGTATTTATTTATGCTGTACATTGCAAAATAGGCTTCCTACACCTTATGCAATATTATTGTTACAAACCAGTGTAATCTCAAAAGTGGGGGGAAAAATACACAGAAATTACAAGAGAGAGAAAAAAATTTTGACTAAATCATTGGACATGCTGTTAATTAATACTTTCAAAATTTCCTTTCTTATTTTTATATACCTTTACAGTGCTAGTATTCAAATTAGCCTAGCAAATGTATAAAACCTCTATGTATAATATGTGTGTATTACGTTTTACGTATTATACATCCCAACCCTGGTGGTGATGTAAGGATGGCTGAAGGGGAAGAGAAGGACATTTATAAAATATGTATTCCAATAAATGTTGACTATTTAGTATATAAACTGCTACACACATTTTACTCTAAAGTCCCTTACACACGGCACTCTTTAGTAAACAGAAAGGTGGGTACTTTTCTGCTCACCTTAACTTGTGTCTTGTTAACAGTCAACTAGCATTCTAGTGGCTATGAGTGATATTACTGATTAGGTAAAGGTGCACGCCATGCTCAGAAACCTGTGTCGTATGTACAGCGCACTTACTTTTGTGCTCACTATCTAGTAGCGTGTAATACTAGTTAGTGGTCACTTTCCTGCACACCTTTTATATTCGCTGTTCTGCTCACTAACGTGTCCCTTGGATACGGGACTTAAAAGATGTGTGGCAGTTCAGATACTAGATAGTCAACATATATTGCAGTACGTATTTTATTAATCGTTTGTTCTAACTTAAATATTGAAAGTTGGCAGAGAACTGAATTTGGGTTAATTTAAATAAATGTTGGAAAATGTGCAGCATTACATTCAGATCAAATGTTTTTTCTTTTTCAATCCAAATATTGTATTGTTAAAATGTAATTAATCTTTGT
The DNA here is from genome assembly GCA_003012365.1 of Medauroidea extradentata. Taxonomy (NCBI): domain Eukaryota; kingdom Metazoa; phylum Arthropoda; class Insecta; order Phasmatodea; family Phasmatidae; genus Medauroidea; species Medauroidea extradentata. Next base: position 22,280 of record PNEQ01089494.1, on the reverse strand, counting down.
TTCACATTTATTTATTTGTGAGAATTTAAGTGAAGATGGTATAATGTGCAATATTATTCAATTCAATAGTCCCTAAAAGTTCCCTTATTTCATGCCTGAGGTCTCTAAAACACCCTAATTTCTATCTACCTGGTGTCTGGCAGCCCTGAAATGGATACTAATTTTTTTCTATCACTGTTTACAGATTGCATTTATCAAGTAATGTAAATTTAGGGCAGAAATTTTAAAGAACATATACATTTAATTGGTTCTTCAAACATTTTTAATTTATACTCTGAAACAAAATATTACTGCCCATCAGGCACAGTCTACCGCAATTTTCATCACCATGTTTATTTTTCATTTGTGCCATATATTATTTTTCTTCTTTTAGACATAAAATGTAACTAAATTTGGCTCTTGTGAAATTTTTTTATCTCTCATAGTTTTCTCGTAATAGCTTGTTAAAGTTAAAATTTGCATGTTTCAATTTTAAGAACTATACTGAAATCAACTGACATACCAAACTGAAAAAATTCACAGTGGATAAAGACGTTGCAGGCTACAATATCAAGTCCATAACGAAGAATAAGTTTTTTTGCGTTTAAATAAAAATGCAGAAACTTAAAATAAAAATTTAAAAATTTAACTTTTTTTTTAATACAAAAATATTTCATTTTGTGGTTAAACATAGCTGAATTTGTAGCCTACAACATTGTTATTCACTGAGAATTTTTTCAGTTTGATAAGTGAGTTGGTTTTAGTGTTGTCCTTAAAACAGAAACATGCAATTTTGGCTTTAACGAGCTATCACGCAAAAACTGTTATGATGTGTTTTGTTGTGAAAGTGTGATAAGTGCATATAATGGTGTACAAATTTTGACACAGTGACAAAGCCTTGGTGTAGGTACCTTACCTCCTCACTCCTTACCAAGGGTGCCAACCTGGCCACGATTTCACCAACTCCAAAAGGACCCACAGAAACAAGACTAAACCAAAACAAGCAACACAACAAGGTGTACATTGTAAAAATCAAAATCCGGTTTGGAAATTTAAGCCTGTTTTAATATAAAAAAATTTAGTGTTTTGATGACAAACAAAATTACTGTAAAATAACTGAAATTCGCTGGTTGAGTAAAATAACTTAAAATTGCATTAATCGAATCTAAACTCAAATTCATCCAAAACCTTTCCAACTGCCAACATCTATGACTGCATATGTGACCTAAATACACATAAGGTATATACAATGTAACAATTGGCGAAAGTTTAAAAGTGTTCTTGTGGTATTGTTGCAATACTAGGGTTCTGAGTCAGTTTAATGTTTGATTGATACACACCAAATCACAACAAAACAACATTTAACATCTCCAAACATCAAAAACGTGTTTTCATCATTGCCCTCGGCTTTGCTCAAATTTGATTTCGAAGAACAAAAGTTCGTTAGTCTCAGGGGTGTGTAGGCAAAATTTAGAAAAGTAAACATATTAACTCCAAAAGTATGACACAGTTTCGTTCCTGAGGGCGATAAACTACGTAGGTATTAATGTAAATGGGCGCCACTCAACAAATGCCCCGGCTGAGACACGAGATATCTCAGGGCGTATAGGGGCCGTGAAGCACTCCTCAGGATGGTGTCACTGATACTTACACTCTTCCGCTCCCTGTAGGCCAGGAGCACGCCTCACACGCTGCAATGGAACAAAACTAGCTACTCGAAATAACGAGATACTTCTTGGTTTCATTCTTTTACTCGATCACGTGTTTAGGTTAGGTACACTAGACTTTACACACACTTGCAACTTGGCCGTAACTCTTTCCCCCTGTTCTCCTCTACTTAACTTTAATACAGAAAATTACGTAATTAATCTGGAGTTCTCAAAATTGAAGTGACCACTGACCACATGGTCACACTAATCAAATGCCTCTGCGGGTGGCTAAATGTTATATTTATGAATGGATCAAAACAAAATGCTGATCACGTTAACTGTGTGTGCGAGGGAGGTAATGATGTAAAAGGTTCCAGATAAACTTACTAACTTACAGAATGAATGACAATCAGTTGAAGACAAAGATGTAGGCTCCCTCACAAAAACACAACCGGCCGCACTGCACGCTAGAGAACAACTGGGGTGAGAGGTGCGCACGCTGCCGGAAGTGCTAGCATCGCTCATGGCCACACTCAAAATACATTTACCATACATAATTATTATGATTAATTCTAGTCTCATTTGTTTGTCTTTAGATTGCTGTTATTATGAACTACATTAAAACTGTAAAGTTATTTCCAGGCTGCTATCGCACTCTCCCCCCCCCCCTTCCCATCTCATGACACGTGTCCGTGGTCCAGGCTTTGGTCTCGAGCCTGAGGAGGTACGACATCAAGTATAATTACAGTTTATGACCAAATTGCAAAAATAAACAAAACTTGTTCCAATACTTTAGGCATAGTGTATGTATTAAATCAGGTACTTGAATTTAATTTTAGCTTCAGTGTATGGAAATAAACTGCGCCACGCAAGATGGCGGCATCTCACCAATGTTCCTCATGGTGACTTGGCGTCTTTCAATCTTGAATACACTAAAATAGCTAAAATTACGTAGGACTCAGGCCTCTTCTTAATTGCCTGGCCTACAAAAGACATAAACTGTCTTATAGACCATAATAAATGCCTATTATTATGTTGGAGCCAGTTTTATTCAACCTGACAGACAAGGGCACGCAGAAAGATCCACTCGCTCCGAAGTCAAGGACCAGAAGTAAATTAAACTTTCAACAACGATTGTTCCGAACTATTAACGTCTGATAACAAGCGCTTAACAGAAAATTCAAAATACACAAAACTTAAAACTAACTTATTACATATAAAACTTATACTAAAAATCCATAAATTTAAAATAAAAATTATTAAAATATAATAAATACTACGGATGCATTTACTAACTATAATAGAATTGTAAAATAATAACGAACTAAACAAGGAAACTGCTACTCAGGAAAAGGTATTGTTAGATAAATTTAGAAAATTTAACCAAAAGCATAAAATAAACAAACATTAAATAAATGTGAAAATAATAATAAGTTAAAATCAATAATATTATGAATAATAATAACATAAAATTAGTGAAAATAATTATTCAAAATAATATGTGTAATATGCTACACTGTGGGGAAAAAAAAAAACCAATATAAAAATAAAAAATGGTAATGGAGGGCATGGTACATCATTCAACGCTGAAAGCAATAATCTGTAACTGTAGGTTTCTTGATGCCAATTTGCGAAAATTAAACAATAGCAATCCTAGACAATTGTTTTAACCAACGTTTTCCACAAAATTGTTTCCAGTGTTACGAACTTCTGAGGCACAATCTCTGACGCCGGAACCTTGTGCATTTAACTGTGGCGCAAGTGATCACGTGTAATGAATTAGTAATTTTGAATTAATATTTACTCATAAAGTTGGCAAATATGATTATCTATGATTATCATTGGTAATTTTATTTATATTGGCTTCGAAAAAAGTGTAGAAATCAACTGATGTTTTCAGCATTTATTTATTTACCATGTACTCGTAAAACAAAGAATTTGTATATCAGGGGTATAGTGGAATCTTAACTTTTATACAAATTACGGTTTCATGTTCACTTCTGTAGTATTTGTTCTAATAAGAAATGTGTGATTTGTAAGGTGTTCTGTGTGATTTAATGAACAGATATTTGTTTCAGGAAGAAAGTAAGCTTTTTAGGTGAGCAGTACACAAAGGGAGTTCCCATAGAAGTGATCCCATTGGCTTGGGTGCCTGTCAGGGGAAAGATCGAGAAACTTCTGGGTGGTCAGGCTGATCTCAGGATGGCCAAAATGAAAGCAGTGAGTTAGTAGTTTTATTTACAGTACCATACATCAATGCCTGCCCAAAATTAACCCTGCATAAAATAGATACTGTACAAAGGGAAACAGTAGTGTGTTCGACAACAAGGAAACTGACAGTTTTAAAACAAAATCCATAGCAAAGTTATAAAATGTTACAGTTGCAAGTACGTAGTTACTTTTGTTTTACATGCACATTTTTTAAACCTACATTGTAATTATCTAATAGGCAAGTTATGAAAGTGGGGAAAATGCCTGTGTCGGGTATTTAACTAAAAACATTACCAGCGCTTAGAGTTATTGCTAAATAAAATGTGTACATGCTGAAGCTTAAAACAATATATAACAAGTAAAAAAACATTGCCGTAAATGTAAGAAATTCTGAAATCTTCAAACGGGATGAGAACTCTCGGTGATTGGCTTGACGTCACTTGGCAAAAATCGCTTGGCGGGAAGTCACGTTTTCCTAGTCGAGGCTAGGCCAGTTACGTTGTTTACGGTGTTTGTATTTTCATTTAGGAACTACAAAAGACTTGCAGGTACAACATGTTCGTGTTGAAGTCTTTAGGCGTGGTGGATATTGATCGTGGCAGTGAATTGTGCTACAGAATATGTGTTTAGTACAAATCTACTAAGACTTCATGTAGCTAATACTTTGCATCATTTCACAGCCGTATTAATAGCCTACTTGTTTCTCAGATCTCACCTGAGAGAATATCAAGTGAAATGTGATTGTGGCGTGAGGTTCACACTAAAATATTATAGTCATCCTTCGGTACCATACTTAACATGTTAATAATAGTTTTAATAATCACTAACATATTTACGTAAAATTTTACTCTGAAAGCCATTTTCGTGTAGCCTCTTACAAGATGCTACCGAAAACTGGACAGCTGCTTTTTTTTCGATGATTCTGCTCGATTGTTTGGTTTTGGCTTAGTAAATTTTCTGTTGATTTTCTGACTTACTCTTTTGTTCCATATCTGAAAATAGGACCCCTAAACTAATGAACGTAAAATTTGTCTGTATAGGAGTGCAATGGTTCGCTGCTATGTGATTGATCGTAACGCCAAACGTTTACCTTACAAAAATTATTTTTACTGACTACGAACGTTAACTCAAACTTGGAATATCTTCTAACTGTATACATTTGTAATATATACTAATGGGAATTGAATTGCAAACAATACCAGCTAGGCTTTACAATATTTAGATACTAAATTAATACATTTTACTGTGTTCTGCTACATACCATTACTTCTGGAACTACTTGGGTTCTTCCATGCTGCTGCTATCTACCGGTGGACCTTGAACTATGTAAGGCTTCGCGTAATGCATGAAATGCAAGAATTTTTTGTATTTTCCAAAATGTTGTGTGCAAGTTATTTACTCTGACTGTAATATTTCAATGATTGGCTTTAACTTAACATTGTGTATTAGATATTATTCTTCACGCAGGATATTTTCTTATAGAAGTTGAAGTTTTTCTATGTTTAATTTGTTTCTCATAAACGCCTAGAGTTTTAAATAGTGCTTAGTGGGTGTTTAGGTCATTCAGATTACACTTAACTAACAATAATAATGAAAGTTTGTGTAAATATCATATATAAAGCCTACCTCCAAAATATTATGTATAAGTATTGAAGACAAAAACATAAATGATTGTAGTGACGATTCACCGTTTCGCCGAACAATTTATATCCACTGCTTTCCTAAATGTTTTACATTTTCGTTCAGGAACATATAACTCCCCGAGTGTTTTTAAGGCCGTGTTAGAACTCTCATACACTATATAAGACGTGAATAGCTTTTGTTTTGTGCCAAGTCGAGATTACTTGTAACTTTCTGTGCAATATGCGCACCACTGCTATGGGCGGTAGGCAGCAAGCAGGCTGGATTTTCGCCGGATGACCTCACAGCGGACGCCATGCTTAAGTCAAGCATTTCGGCTGGCTTTTTAAATTACGTTACGTTTTTCGCCGACTACACTTGAATCATCACACAGAAATTAAAAGGGAAATGTGATTATTGCTTAAAAATTCCTGCGGAATTGAATTAAAAAATTTAAAAAAATTGTGCATGTTCTCAATGGACAGTTTGACTATCTCAATATTTGTTATAATCAAAATAAGTATGGCAAAGAACTTTTGTTTTCTTAAAATATTGATTCTCTCAATGTATTTTCTGATTTATATTATTTATTAAATACTGAGCGCTCTAGCTTAAAAGTTACAGCACAGATTTGAATGTAGTATTTCCTTTCGGTAGATTTCTGTTTCCATCAAAGAAAAAATCTCGTGTATAGTAACATACATGTAAAAATTTTATATGCAAACTATACTGTACAATTACGAAATTATGTTTCTTTTATCTCAAATATTTAATTTACAATGTTTAAGTTGGAATAAGTGTATCACTTGGATTTTAAACACTACAGTAGATCAATGCAAACTTTTTACAGCGAATTTATTAACGTAAATAATATGATTCGTCGATGCTAAAAACCACTCGAGTGCAAAGTATTTTTAGGAAGCAGCAACCAATTTGATTCGCAGGCGCGGTGGCCTGTAAGTTACGCAATTGCCACCGCAGTGCATATTTCTTATTTTACATTTATCTTTCAAACTATGACTTCAGTTTTCATTGTTTTTTTTTTATTGTAAATTTCCTAAATTTTCTTGGCTGGAGCGGGAGAGATACGGAAAGAAAGACGACTCAGCGGTGTTTATCGTCACTTCTCATGTGTTGATGCGTGTGAGCAGGTGGCCTAACTGACCGGGTGCACGCTCGACGAGTGTTGCACTGGCAGTTTTTTAAGTTTTTCTCTCCAATTTTTTTTCTTTTACGGCTGCGTCTTACCTATTGATGGTAACTGCAGTATGTTATTGTTGTGGGCTATCATACTTTCTTAAAATTACCTCGTCCGACGAAACATGCCAGAGGAGTTAACTTTTTTTTGGAGAAGGGGGGGGGGGGAGATGAAAAATTGTAAATTTGGATTTAACGAAACATTCATTTAGAGTAAACATTTTCTGGTCCCGAGGCATTTAGTTAAATCGGGGTTCTGCTGTACTTAACATTTCAGTTTTCTTAGAAATTTACTAACATACCAGGGTAGTCAATGACTAATACACAAGTCATGAGTGTCTATGTACAGTCAACTCCCGATTTAACAACCCTTCACGGTTCCCGGGAATATAGTCGTTATATCGGAGGGGTCATCATTAGAATTTTGACCAATTTTCGACAATCCCGAAACACTCAAATGTCAAAATTGACTGTTTTTTATTGTTGAATCGGCATTCACTCATCTTTGGTGCAAAAATTACATGTTTTATAACATGATAGACATTTATTTCAAAAAGCAAACTCAGTATTGTTGAAAGTATGTCATTGAAGTGGTTCTACGACCTTATATAGTTCAATATACTCTGTAATGGTATTATAGCTGTCCTAATGGAATTAGTTTACATGTTTTATTTACCAATCAATATTTAATTTCAATTAGATTGTAAAGTGCTCTTTATAATATTGGAACATACTGAAATAAGCTAAATCTAGCAATTGTTATTGGTAATGTAAATAACCTAATTATTTTTATATTTTCTGGTGATGAAATAGTAATTTACTTAAAATTTCGTATTTTATTTGCGGATTTAATATATGACTGAACACTGATCTGATAAGTAATCTTAGATATTTTGGAAGTACATATGTGTAAAGAGTTTACTGTAATATCTCTTAAGCATTTGAGGAGGTTGTTCTCTATGCTAGATTAATATTTTTTTTTTGTTTTTTTCCTGAGTAAGAAGCATTGTTGTTTAAAATAAGTTTGTTTTTCAAGTTTGTTAATTTTTGGAAGGAATATTCTTATTATCTGCTTAACTCCCAAACTATTATTATGTGAATTGTACGGTATATTGAAGGAAGCGATGCCAAGATCGCATATACCGTCAACATAACAGTTAGAGGCTCTGTTGGGAGAGAGCTATATTTATTGCAAATTATAAAATAAGTATGCCAATCATAGAAGAGGCAAATTTTTGTGATAAATTAGACTAGTTTTTGTAGTGAACCTGAAGTCATCGTGGGAAAGCAGTAAGAAAACGCTTACAAGCCTTCAGATTTGATTACATGTATTTGAACGAGTGCTTTTTCTTGTAAATTTGGCTTTGCATATTATACATTTTTGTATGACTGAAATTAAGTATTTTGCTGACATTTGCTCTTATGTTTTATGGGTAAATGAAGTAGACAGTTTCTATTGCAAGACTAACCAGAGGTCCGAGAATTTCTTTGAATGTTGTGTTTTGCCGACTGAGATAATGAACTAATCACTAGCCAAGGTATTAAATCAATCAATGTTGAATGGAATGGTTTTGTTTGGCTGTAAAGGGGATGGTACAGATGGTATGTTTGTTAAGTATAGTGTATGGAGTAGCACCTGCATAGTAACCAACATCTATGACTGAGAATACTAGAATAAAATTGTGTTGTTTTGACAAAAAAAAAAAAAGAAACTGTTCAATATTTTATTTGTATAATTTATCAGTTGAGGAATATGATAGTACAGTATATAGGAAAATAAGAAATTAATATTTTTCTTATATCATTTACATCCTATAACTTTAAGTCAAAAATGTTGCCAGTAACAAATAATGTTCATTTTGGGATGTTATTTACAAGAATGCTGCAATCCTGTTTATTGAGATAGTAATATTTTTCAATAGGGTGACGTATTTTGAATAAATAGATACACTATAAGCTGATATATGATGCTTTTTGGCTCAAAATTAATCAAAGCCTTCGCCGGCGATATATTTTTTTGCAGCTGCAGCAACCGTTTTTGGAAATTTTTTGCAAGAGTATTATAATAGAGTTTATTGAAATATGTAGTAAAATTTGTTTGTAGAATGGTATATTTTGAATAAATGGATACTGTATGTTAAACCTTTCTTTGCCTCAAAATGAAGGAAATATGTCACAGGCAACATAAATTCTTGCTGCCGGAACGTCTGTATTTGGGAGTTATTTGCAAAATATGGTTATAAAGTTGATTGAAATAGTAATATTTTTTAATAGAATAATGAATTTTTAGTAAATGGATTAAGTGCATTTATGATCTTTCTGTAACTCAACATCGAGCATTAATTGATGATAATGAAACAAGAATATCGCTGGCAACGGCACTTAGCCAGCAATGTTGGCGTTTCGAAACTATCTACAAGGCACTGTCGCAATATTGTTGATGGAAACGGTAGTTTATTTCAATAAGCACACACATTCTGAGTGACTGTATGTCATGGTTGACATCTAAGACTTTTCGCCGAGACAATATTAGGCACAAACTTTGCCAGCAATAGTAATTATAGCTGGCACAACATACGTTTTGTTAAAGCTGTTTGCCTCCTGGGACCTTGTCTATGTTTACTTAACAGCAGCGAATGACCACACATGCGCGCGCGCTTGAGTGCGAACCAATCTGTAAACTGGTTGGTTCAAAAACAACATACATGACTTGTCTAACCTGCATCACTTGTGCCACTTATGACCAATAACTAGTCACAGCTCCTGACGCATGTTCAGCAGATGGGACGTGATGTTAACACTACTTTCTTTGTTTTGCAGTTCTTCGAGCTTGTCCGCCTTTGTGAAAATAATCTTTCTTGTATACTCTGTGCACGAGTTATTTAACACACTTCACTTATGTGCATGGAGAAAGATTTAATACTCAGTTTCAATTTGTTCACTAGCAGTAAACAATTACAAGAAGTTGATCATTGTTAATAAACTATTTCGGAATGCCATGCTGCAGCGGAATTTCTGTCGTGGTGATCTTGTTTCGTCCACTTCCTGGATGATCTTGTAGTTCTTCATAGGTGTCAAGAATGTTCTATTTCCAGTAATTTTGTTGAAACCAAAAGCCCAAAATCCAAATCCAATAATCGTCTAAAATCATTCAAAAACACAAACCAAAACTTACTGAATCAAAATCCAAAAAAATTAAAGCATGGGTCATAAAAACATTTTAAAACCAAGAGAAGTCCAGAAAACAGAGCACGGATCAAAATCGTAATATCACGGGCACAAACAATGACTACCGTATCCAAGGGCTCGAGAAATCACAGTGGCAAAAAGTTATGGCACTCATGTGATGAAAAAAATGTGAGTAAATGGCCATATTGCAGTCGGGGGCCGGGGATGTAGTCTACCTTGCTGGGTATGCCACACCATAATTCAAATGTAGTTTTGTCTTTCTATTAATTACATATACTGATGTATTGACTGCTTCGACCCAATATTCCTTTCCCAGGTTTGGTGAAGACAACAGTGTTCTGGCTGCCTCTACAATGGTTCTCATTTCCATCTCAACTTTGCCATTTTGTTCAGCGGCATAAGGGATTGTTTTTGATGCTCAATTCCTTTATTTCTTAACAGTGTTTCAGTCTCGTTGTTGACCACCTCTGTGCCAGTGTCACTACGAATGGTTTTCACTTTGACTCCAGTTGCATTTTCTACTTTGGCCTAGAAACTCGTTAAGTGTTTGCTTATCCGGGGTTGCCGACCCCCTGGATGTTCGAAAATGTTTTTATCTTGCTGGTAATGACATCAGAATCTTGGTGATAAGCATTTGATCAGACACTTGTTCACCAGCTCGTCTCAGGTGGAAAGCCAGTTTCCTGTGATTCTGATACGCAATTTGTAATACCCTTCTCGTTGTAGCTATAATCGAAAAATGTATGTTGTTGCAGATGCAAACTAACTTGTGACTTCTGCTCTAAGATTGATTTCAGTTTGCACCAAATTTAATGGACTGCCATGGCCCCATTCTATGCTAATATGTTCATGGGAAAACTAGAAACCAATTTCCCCTGCCACCAGACCACCCAGCCATTTTGCTGGATGTGTTTCATCAATAACATTTTAATGATCTGGAGCTCTACAGAAACCAATCTCACTCAATTCTTGGAAAGCCTGAAAACATACTACCCTCTCAAATTCATCTGATCATACAAGTTTTGTAAGGAAGGTGTAGATATAAATTTCAATTTCACCATTTCAGAGCAGCATCTAGTGTGTAACTAGGTACAAATGTATTACATTTCTACTATATAAATTGTATTTCTTAGATGGTGTTCTTATTCTGTCAGGATGCTGTTAAAGTATGTTCGAAGGTGCCCAACAAACCACTCTTAGAGCTATTTGTCCTACCAATTTGGTTACTTGTAAATTCTCATAAATTTTCTGTCACCACTACAAATTAATTTCTATCCACATAACATAAACCCCTCTATATTTATTTCATACACTCCCTACTATTTATATAGTTATTTAGACTAGGCACCCAGTCTCCACAGCGCGGCAGTGGACAGCACAAGAACTAATTTACAGATAGTGCTTAGCGTCTTGGTTAGAATGCGCTATAGTGCAGCGTGCTCTGTGGATTAATTCTATTACCGATAGAATACAGTAGTGTGCAGCGTGATTTTTTACACTCGTGTCCCGTGATAAAACAATTGAGTTTATAAAAAAATATGTAATATTATTTATGCAGACTTTTTACAACGAATTTATTACTATAAACGTAAATAATTTGTTTCTTCTATGCTTAAAAAATGTTAGTGTGCAAAGCATTTTTAGCGAGCAGGCCAACACGAGTTTGTTTCACGAGCGCGGCTGTCCAAAAGCTACAATGGCCGCCGCGCCGCCTTGTATATTTAATAATTATTTTACCGTTGTCCCGCAAACTTTTAATTCAGTTTTCATTAATTTCTTTTACTATTTTTAATGGGATTTTCCTTAATTTTGTTGGTGGAGTGGGCCGGAGAGAGGCGGAAATATTGAAGGCTCGGCGGTGTTAGTCATTATGTGTTGACCGTGCAAGGACGGCCTAACTCACCATGCGCAAGCTCGCAGAGCGTTGCACTGGAAGTTTTTTTTTTTCCCCCTCTCTTTTCACGGCTGTGGCTTACCTATTGCGGTAAATTGTGTTTCATTATTGTTTTGAGCCAATATACTTTTTTAAAATTATGTTAAATTCCGACGAAACATGCTCGAGGATTTAACTTTTTTTTCGGGAGGGAGTGTGTGAAGTCGATTTAACGAAACATTGATTTAGAGTAAATATTTTCGGGTCCCATTGCATTTCATTAAATCGGGGTTCTACTGTAGCTTCTTTACATTAGGGCGCTGCGGCCGTCGACGATACTTGACTAACCAGAGCTGCCAAGTATTAAGGATTTTCCGTAATTATTACGGATTTAACCATTGTATTCGGGATTACGGATTATCTAAAGTTTATTACGGAAACAGGACTTTGTTGCAACGTAACTATTAAAAAAAATCTAGTTTTTGTGTGATTGCTATGTGCATGCATTTGTAAACATCGTGTGATTGTGCGTGCACGTAATTCTCGGTAGCATTTATTTGTTTTAACATAATTATGATATAGACCTTTGTCTGTTTTACGATAAAACTCGTACATTTACTTAAACTACGGTACTAGTTTGTAGTCAATAAGTGGCACAATAATTTTAGTATGTTGGTTTGGTAAGCTTGTATTTTTTTTGTTCGCACTTCGCAAGCAGTTTTATTTATCTATATGTTTTTGTCTTGCGAATGATGGTGGATGCGTTGGCATGAATATTTTGGTTAAAGGAAATTATATGTTATTTTGTGACATTTGTAAAGATAAAACGTGTAGTGAAAAGAAGCGTAGCGTGATAAATAAAACCACCGACGTAAGGCCCGTTCACAATCGGCATGAAATAAATAACATAACTTATATACATTTCATGCGGAATTGTCCATACACAATCACCAGTAAATATATTGTTTCCTGACCAATCAGAAAATAATCAACAAGAAAATAACTGATTTGTTATTGAATGAAATTTTTCACGCCAGCTACTCTTATGACGTTTCACATTCTTATTGTTGGCCGGCATGAAAAACTTTGCATAGAAAACTCAGAGATGACCATCTTTAACGCCATGTCAAGCAAGTTACGCCACGTAAGTCATGCAAAGTATTCGTGTTATTTGTATAACAGATATTCACTTTCTTCTGCTATGTTTTTACTTACGCCATGTCGATTGTGAATGGGGCTTTATCCAGCATTTTCGACCCAGCTTTCAGAAAGATTGACCATGTGTAACTTCTTCGAATGTAGCCGACCGCCGCTCGTTTTGTAATGAATATGCGTGTGATTTTTCAATTGTACGTGGTGGTTTTTTGTAACACATGAAGAAACGAGTGTAACAAATGCTGTGTGGTTATAGTTAGTTACAAAGTAATTCAAATAGTTTGGTTACAAATCAGTGTGAAATACACATGCACCCAGAAGGCCTAAATGAATTGAACTATTTGTTTGAATGCATTCATAAACTTGCTAACCTATGGTAAGTCACTTCTACTACAGGTTAAGAAGCTCAATGTTACTAGTTTGGCAAGGGACAATTTCTGCTACTAGTTGTATTGATATTACTAAAGGGCCTATAAAATATGAATTTTCCGTTGCAAACTCGTCCATAATATATTAATTTATACCTGCAGTGGAATTTACCTTAGTTCTACCGCTAGTAATTGAGCATCCTTGTCATATGATCTAATAAACCTGATCTGACTTTCACAGGCTACTTTACAACTGCCTAAAATTATGTAGGTTTTTAGTTTAACATAGTTTACCGTCAGCAATAGGTTATTCTGAAATTTGTGTAGAATCATGCTACCAGATTCTGAAAATATGGCTGCAAATTTTTTTCTTTTGCAGTAATGCAGTATATAGAAATATATATTGTATCAGTGGTTCTTCTTATGCACATAATAAGCACATAGATATTTGGTTATTTAACGCATAACTGGGTTACTGGTAATTAATATGGCGATCTCTCTAATCCCAGGGAAAGTTTACTACATTCCGTAACTTTCAATAGACTTTTACGAGATTGAGAAGTGTATGATAACACTTTTAGAACTGGCACGTGCATGAAGACAAAGTACTAGGTATAGTGGCTTGAAGAGCACATTAGGTTAGGTTGCCATGCTAAGAAGGTTAAGTCTCAACTCAAACATGAATGTGCGGTGGGGCTTTCTCACCAAGTCATCCTGACTAGGGTGATGGTTTGAGGTAAAGGTGGGATCAGGCTTAGGCTCCATTATCAAGAAGCAACCCAAGGTTTAGGTAGGAGGGCGGGCGTAGGCTCTATTTTCAAGAAGAAACCTTTTTCGGGTAGGTAGGGGGAGTGCCAGGCTGATCCGGCCCGAAGTCCGAGCCCCTGATGACTGACTAGCTGGGTGCAGCGCCCACTTTATATACCCCTGAGGGGGGCTGAAAGTACTGTTAGTAAGATGGCAGCCGGGCTGCTCGAGACTGTCTGCATCTACAGGTGCGCCAGACTCACACAGAGGAAATACTCTTTCATGGCACAAAGTTAATCTGTTACACAAATAAACTTCCCGACTTGAATTATAATTGCTCATATTGCCGTTTAACATTGTAATTAACACACAAGAACACTTGAATATTCATAAAACATATTTTAAGCAATAACAAACAAGTACAATTTATATTTACATGCATATTTTCAGTGATCGCTGTTTAGTGCAGTTTACAAAGTCAATGCATGGGATTGGGACTACTGGTCAGGCACTCGGCTGTATTAGTAAACAAACACTGGGACAGGTTAACAAAGGTTGCAAAGTGCAGTTGGATGAACACTTGAACGTAAGTAAATACTATTTTACAAATGAAGCTTTATCTTCATTATCTTACGTGCTTACATATTATCCTTAAGTAAAAAATGAACTGTATTACGGCGATCAGCAAAGCTGTGTGCGAATACTAGTGCCCTTAGGCCTAAATGGTGATGTGTTAAAAATCGGAGGCGAGCATTAAGGGGCCTCCCTACCTGCACTTCAAATGTGTTACAGCGACTTAAGGCTATTCTTTTTTAACTATGTCACCCACAAATAAAACAAATGTGGTCGCCGCTTAGTCCCATAGGAAAAAGGATAATAGTGAAGCACTACACACCAGCTGAGTGGCTTGTGCCGAGAGGTGATAATGTATTACATACGCTTGTCAACAACACTTTTACCGCTCCTACCTCACACACACAATATTGCAGCCTATCTGGGAAGGCCCCTTAAGGTAATTTACAAGTCGACGTGACAAAGTTGCGTCAACCATAGCACCAGAATACCACTACACCCTCACGTATCTTCTTTTTTAATTTTCCCGCCACACCCTAGTTCGCTCCATGGCTGCTAGGATAACTAACAATGCTCCCATTGCCACCATTAGTGTGTCTGAACTCGCCACCTGACGAAGCAGGCCTAGCCAGTGAAACGTTGCGCACCCATGCAGCAATATGTTCATCCTTTTATATGTGTGAGACCAGTGGCGGCCGGTCAATGTTTTGAGCTCAGTGCTCTGAATATAATGTCCTTCACCCCCTTCCCCGCTAAATCGCTATACTTTCTTTCCCTGCTAATAAGCATATGTTTAACTCAAAGGTATAGGACTTTTGCTTTACATGTATTGAGAAATTGCACTGCGTTTCATGGCAAGCAGTAATGTAGCCAATAAAGAGTGTTGTAAAAAACTTTCAACCTAAAGATGTTATCTACAATGTATAGGTACTCGTTAAATACACAAGCAATGAATACCACTAACGGCAAGTTAGTATCCTGCAATCTCAGTTTCTATACATTTGTTCTTGCTGCGTTCCCTCTGTGTTGCCTCGCGATTAATGTGAACCCGACTCGTAGATAAAATGCCAACAATCGCATGTGAGACGTCATAAGACTACATTAGAGTTCGGCTTGTCTAAATGCAGACGCAATTTTAAAACACACGCGAAGTAGGCCTACGCATATCTTCAGCCCCGCATCGGCATATCATTTTGATACGATTAAATTACTATTCCGAAAACTATAACATAATAACTCCTTCAATTATGAAAACTAGACGTTTCATGTGCTTGTCCACTCGAAAATCAACACATACACAAACCTTAAAATAATTTTCCACTTACCGTCAAGCAACACAGAATTTTCACAAAAATGAATCAATATTGTAAAATTCGACTTACCAAATTATCCCATCATAAAGCGTCGGTAATGTATCCATTGGGCCGAA
>PNEQ01089493.1:0-26281 GCA_003012365.1 Medauroidea extradentata | reverse complement strand
ATTTTACTCGTCTTAGCATCCCCTACTCATACCTCACAGACCACGACGTATGTGCCTTTCTCAGGCACTTACCAGCATTTGCAACACCAAGTGCCCCATATCATTTTACTCGTCTTAGCATCCCCTACAGCGTGGCAGAAGAGTTTTAACCGTCTTTGATTAACATCCTGTACAGTGTGCAGAGCCTTCTCTCTTAAGAAATGTCGCTGGATGTATCTGTATTAATACAAAATACAACGTGTATATCTCATAGTGCAACGGCTGTACTATAAACATGGTATATTATTCAATCGTGATACGTTAAAAATTGACCAAAATTATACAGCTGAGTCACAGCATTTTACTGGTAAATAAGCGAAGTTTTGTCAATGCATATAATGCACCTAGTATTTTGTTCGCTGTTGTAGTTCGTATTCGCTAAATATTTAATTCTATTTTCCTCATAGAACTCACTAGTTACGTTGTCAAATATTTGGTACAGGTATGTCATACTGAACAGCGTAGCCATCTTCAGGTTCACCAACCTACAGCCGTCTAAGTAGACAATTCTGTCCAAAAGGGTCACATTTTGAGATAGGAAATTTCGCGAAAAGATTTTTTCAGCACTTTGTTTCAGTGCCTATACGTGCGCACCAGGAGCTCTGCTATGTGGTCACTGATTGGATGTCACAGACGTGATATGTGGCAGTTATCTGTACTGATTGGCACAGTCAAATGAATAACGACTCTGCACAAAAACACTCTGCCAGTAACCTTGAAGTTAAACGTCAGGTGTGCACGTAAGGCACTGAAACAAAGTGGTGCAAAACACTTTTCACCGTAAATTCCCGTCCCTAGTCATATTATTGCCGGTTTAAACTCTATAACGGCAATGGGTTTCCCTGATTTTAATGTCTGGCCCGCCAACCAGGGAATAATTGAGAGTTATTTCCATTGGGGAGTTCAAAGCTCTATTAAATCGATCCTTCTTGCCAGCGTTGCCACATCGAAGGCTGCAAACATCTACTAGGCACTGCTATGACCAACCATACTAGCGATAACATTTGACTATGTTACTAAACATACTATCACTAGCTTTTTTTTTTGGTCGATCACTTTTCTTGCCGCCACTTAATGTTTTAGAGAGGCAGAGTTGATATTACTTTTGCTACAAAACACAAATGGCTGGATATATTTTACAACCAGGCTAGTACCAATAAACCACTGCGTAGTATGGTGCACATGCCTCGTGTAGCATGTTTAAAAAACGCCGCAGTGGCTAGGGTGCTCGCCTCTACCAAGGTGACCCGGGTTCGATACTTTTCGAGGTCGATACCATTTTTCAAATGTGGGCACCCTCCCGGATGATGCAATTTGTCGGCGAGTTTCTTCGGAGATCTACTGTTTTCCCCGCTCTTTCATTCCGCTAATGTGTTATACTCACCTCATATTACGTCTCAGTATCGCAAGTAATTACACTGCCAGTTAAGCACTGCCCATCTTTGGAAAAAATAAAATACTTTTTTAACTCTGCATTCTCAGTTACTGAAATTTCGGATGTGTCGTAACAAATATTTATACTTAAAACGTATTATGAATCGTGCTGTTAATCCTTATTCTGTGTTGTTAAGATGACTATGTTTACGTTTGTGAGTATCGGTAAATGGTCACAGAACATCAGTAATAATGTTCTGGTTTTGAATTTTATCTGCGCGTAAATCAATAGTCCTTGATTTATCACAGCCGTTCTGCATGAGTAACGGATTTTTATGAAACAATTTGTCACAAATGTAAGTAATCAACGGCCCGTAAGTGGTTGCTACAAAAATAATATGTTACGCGTTTCAAATTTTTCAACCAATCAATTGCAGTAGTTTTCTTTTATTTTTAACTACACTGTCTATAACTGATAAAGTGGTAGTAATATACTAACTGTAACAACGGATACAAGCAAACTTTAAAATACGAGTCACTTTTTTTCTGCTGTAATCTTGTGATACATCGTGCTGAAAGTAAATTCTTTTTCAGGGGGAAAAAAATGTGATACAGATATTAAGAAACACATTTCCGCTGATTTCGAAGTAATACAGACGTTATAAAATATAAATATGCATCCAGTATTTGTAATTGCACTGGACATGAAAATGTTACTTATTAATATTATTGATTGACAAGTATTATAAAAAGCCAAAGTAGAAAACCAAATGGAAACAGTGTAAATGTACCAGATAATAAATAATAACTATTTCTGCCTGACATGTTACTTCTGTTAACTACCTTCTATCAATGGATAGGTAAAATGCTAGCGTAGGAAGAAAATCATTGCAGCACTCCAGTTAAGTACTTAACAAATAGTTATTTACTAATATCTGTGGAGTACTGCTATCCCCGTATTATCTTCTATCAGAAGTTAATATGAAAATTAAAGTACCATGCCGACTTTGTTTTATTTTGTGTAAGACGCAAAAATGTAAATTATTTCACATCCATCATGATACTTCAAACAGATATAAACATATTTATACATTATCTACATACACAAATGTGTAAGTTTCGTACCCTGGAAAATATTATCTATTTACTGTAAAATTACTCTTATCCGTAGGACTTGGTTGACTGAAATAAGTTTTCACGAACTATTTGTTTGAATAAGATAACAAAAATATTTTCTTGAGCTAAGAAAATATTTGTAGATCAGAAAAATTCTCAAAAGCAATACACGTGATATTTCTAAAACCCCCTCCCCCCCCCCCTAAAAAAGGTAGTTTATTTGAAAAACGTAATTAAACCTGAATAAAACCATTTAGTTTACGCAATAGTTACGTAATTTATTTGAAAGTACACAATAATGAACATTTTGTTGCCTGCCAAAACATTTGTTTGTGCACGGCGTACTTCTATATAACCATACGAGTGTTATTTCGCCAATTGATAAAACATTTTCTTCTGAAAACGAAAATAAATACGTAAAATTTCGAATATACGTCTTCGTAAATGGCATGCATTATACGAGTCATATATCAGTTAATATCTATTAGATACTAGAGTTCATTGTTAGCAGGGGGTGCTAGTAAGTGGTCCTCGATGCGAGAGATTCCGCATTCAAATCTCAGCATTACCATGTAGGTTTTTACTGCCTTGGCATAAGAAGCCACGAGAAGCTATTTAAAGATACAGTTGTACTGACCAAATATTACGCTTCAGCAACATAATAAATACCACAAAGTAAGATTTTTCCACAATTCACCATGTACCAACAAATTATTTGGTTGCACCAAGTACATTTTTTTAAAACCCAACTTAACATTTCTCTCAGTTTGTACTCGAAAGCAGTCTGGAGGGAAATATGAAAAGGAAGAAGAAGGGAATGTATAAAAGTGGAGTAACTCAGGCAGTGGTTTGATCCAAGGAATCACATTCTGCAGATAGAACTCCAATATTCATGGGTAGAAGGACGGTGATCTTTATATTTAATGTTAGAAGTAAAAGTCTGGGGACATACTCTATTCTTAAATAGATAAAATTAATGTGTACGCTTTATATAGTGATGTAACTTAATGGTTTACTAGACCATATTTTACTCTTCGATGACAATAACATTCAACATTTAATAAGAGTTTTTAGATCAGGTGCAATTCTAATTTGTTGTTTAGCTATGTTGTCAGCAGAGCAGAACTTCAGCGCCATTCAAATTAGCTGACAATCATAGATCATGTAAAGATCTAGGGTTGAAACAATCAGAATATAGTTATTCCGTTACTGGACCGACATTCATTTAGACGTATATAAGTTAATATATGTTAATACACGTTCTTTATATCAATAAAACCATTAATCAGACTAGCGTTCACGTTTGTTCAGTTTCATTAAAAAAATAATTAGTATATATGAACAATTTTTTTACGATTTGTATGTATTAGGCTTATCACTTATTTATAAGTCAGTGAATATTATAAACGAGTAAAGAATTCAGCACAATTCTATGAAATTACATTAATTTTGGTTGTTATTTTCCTGAGATAGAATAAGAAAAATATACGGACTTGATCAAATATAGACATAGTGTCTCCAGTTATGTATGATTACGTGTTTAATTGTGTCTTTACGTTTAATGTGTGTAACCAGAACACAATTGTGAACGGGGCTTGTAAACGCACGGGTTCTAAGGGCGATTCTGGCTTATTACCCTGTTGCATCATCGTCCCTAAGCGCAGAGCGCTGAACAGGTGTCAGCCTTCCCGCCAAGGACTCTCCTAAAATGAGGCAGTCATAGATATCGACGCAGTCACAGCAGTATTTCCAGTTTCTCACTTGTAACTAACTTTTAGTTTAACGGGAAACTGATGGTCGTAGAGGGAATAGTACATGATACTACAGAAAGTGTCAAAACTCGACTGCTAAAACTGTTTATTTTTTAGCCTTCGTCGTTGGAGAGCTGGCGTGTGGTATGTGTAATCGTCTGTGCATCGACTCGTGAATACGACCCAGGTTCACAGTTGGATGTAGGGGTTCGCCATCCATCATCCGACATGGATGGAGATCATTAGTTCAGGCGGGTTACGCCGCACCATAGAAAAAAAGACTGGAGAGGGGGGTGGGGGTAGTGGTTGGGTATCAAGCCTCCCCCACAAACACTCTCTCCAACAGAGGGTGTTTGATGTGGTGGTAGCTGCGGTGTGCCGGCACGTCGTAAAACGTGCGATCATCTGCCGCAGCCTCCCTGTACCACTCCCTTACACACATATATACACACCATCCCTCTCCTCTACAACTGCTTGTTCTTGCCGAACACGGTGCGGACCACTCCAGTTCACATTATTTGCTGAAGAGTATGACAATTGAATGAGGACGTGTCGAGGAAATATAAATGGTAAGATTATCTCCCCGACATCCTTTAATTGGCCGTCTGCGTGAACGTATTGTGTGCGTTCGAGAGCTAGAAGTTGAGAAGCCGTAAGGACGACAAAGCACACATATCATACCTTACCCTGACCTTTATAATTGGGTCACTTTTCAGTCTCCTAGCCGACACATCATCGGGACTTTCAATAGTGAACTTATCATGTTATGACTGTAATAAATTATTAAACACATATGTCTACTGTACAAGATTATGGCTTAAAAAAATTATTCAGCACATTTTCTAACATTTAAAAGGACGCATAAATTCTTATTTGCACATCTTCTCTCTGTTTTACCTGGTAGCATTCTCGATTTCACAGTAACCATTCACAAGAATTTAGCGAGTTACGTCACATAGTGTGTGGATATGCTCGCGAAAAGCCGCATCACGTCCGCTCCACTGATTACTGGTCTGTATAACTGGTTTCTGGCGTACAACTATACCTTACAGTGGAGAGTACACTTCCTGGTACTTATAAGAGCTTCACTGCAAGACACTGGTCTCCTGGAATAGTTTCGGTAATGCCTGGAAATATTTAACCGGAATGGTCAGGCTAAGAAAGAAACTGGATTTTTGTAAACGCAATGACAATACATTACCAACGCGTCATTTCCTTAGGTCTGAATTATGGTAAACGTCTCAACTATATAAGTTTAAATTTTCCACACGTTTTCTCACACTGTAGGCCAGTTGGTCAAACTATAGAGAACTTATTTCGAGAAAATTGTTTGTAGCCTATAACGTGTACAAGTTAACTTTTATGAATTAGCTAGAGTATTAAATAGCTTGTGTATTCATGTCATTTCCTAGATAAATACGATTTGGGTAATATAGCAAATCTTATGAGCATGCTTTTCAGACTAAATGAGATTATGAACGGCCTTGTTAATACGGGTGAACATGCAATTCTCTCTAGTTAAAATAGATATATACATGTGATAACTGTACATTATGTGGAAGTAAATGCGTGAACAATAAAGTGTATATAGGTTTGCTCATAATATCACTAACAATTACAGTCGTGTTTTGTAGGCAACATGAAAAATATGAATATTTCGCTTTCAGTGTTTCAAACCAGAAAATTTCGTGAAACATTTTTGACACTGGGAAAAACGACAGACCAAAAATATAGCTTCCACAAAGTGTGTTGACGTCGGCATGTTAACAGCTGAAAGATGTCACTGAATAATAATAAATACGTCCATCTTTGACATTCTTGTGCTAATCGTCCACGTCCACGTAGAATTAACCAAGCATTTTCACGGATTTCAGTAAATGTTTTTTTTAGAAAACGCGTTTGTTGATTACTGCACAAAATTATACATGTTGATAGTTATTACCATTCACAGTGATAATTCTTCACATTACTTCGAACAAAATTCATCACCACAGTAAAAATAAATTGTACTGTAACAAAAAATATGGTTGTATGTTCACAAAAAACTGAATTTTGACAGGAAATGCTCTGAAAATATACCAGTATGTCTGTAGATTTACAGACATTTCTGTTTACGTACAAATTATCTTTAATTATCTTTGTATATTTACAACTAAATTCTGCTAAATTTTTCAACAATTGTATGAAATGACACATTTTTTTTCTCATCAAACAATGTTCTGATATGAATATCATATGCAATATTATATACATACATATATATATATATATATATATATATATATATATATATATATATATATATATATATATATATACACACACACACACACATACATATAGTGTCACCAGGTATTTGGAAAATGTAGACTACTTTAATGGCCTGCGATATTCTTGTTGTAGTTCCTAGACTGATAAATGTTTTGACGTTAGTTTGCAAGTTTTTTCTGTAAATGTACGACTTTGTTACTGTACAGATGTACGCCTTGGTTTAATGAAAATCAGCAGTTGTACTGCAACGTTAAGTTCATAGACGGAGGACATTTATTCATATGGGATGGCACAAAGTATTTGCACAATTACCGAGACACTTGGTTGGTGTGATTCATATGCGGCTGTGGATGATCGTACACAACCACATCGGTCTAATAAAAATCATTGAATTACCTCTTCGTTTAGTTCTACATGTTTATAAAAGTGCCCGAATAAATCTGAAAATACTGGGGATAGGACCCACATGTATGTATACTACTTATTTGCTTCAAATTATGTACGATTTGTGCACGGTAGGAAACTAAATAAGATAAATGTACTGAATTATTTGTAATTTGTTTGCTTTGTTTGGAAAACATAGTTATTGTTTACTGCAAATAATACAATTTTCTGTTATTGGGTTAAACATCTCGCCAACAACGATGTCACTAAACTCGGTTACACTCAGCTCTGCACAAGGACCGGAATTGGGACAATGTTTTGCCAGAAGGCAGACCTAAAGAGAGCGTAGTAATTAATAATATCGTAGATTAAATGCCATTAATATGGCGAAATATTGGTTGAGTGACCGATATGTAACCATTTAGGCCTAAATTTTTGAACGTTGTTTTTTGATCATGAATAAGATTTTAACCAGAATAAACGTAATCGGTTATTTAACATTTGCTTGCGATAGGATGAATCAGTTTCACTGACTACCTACTCCCAATACATATTCATTAATGTTTAAAAACTTGATGTAATACAGGACTTGAGAAGACAAGTTGATGTACGGCCTACGCCTCTCAGGGACATGGAAAATTACTACTCTGCACAATATATTATTAATTCTTTTCCCTTCACAAACAATTACCTTTTCAAATTAATTACCAAAATTTTGGACGTCAGCTGCTCGACTGCCCTATATTATACAAATAAAATAATTTTACACTCCATTGCCTACGTTAATGATTAAAACCAACCACGCGTCAAAGAATGACGATGGCGGATGAAGCTCACATAATAATACAAAATTGGCAGACGGTTTATATACCTCATATTTTTTAGATAAAGATGTCAGTGAGAAAACATCCGGTTTTAAACAGGCAGCGTCAGGTTAATTACGTATGCTGTGTACGCGCGTGTGAGAGCGAAGAAGAAAATAAAATAACAAAAATAAAATATATCATAAATTGCAGTGGCAAGTGTAAAGTGCGATTTAAAACCGCAGTAGATAAGATCAGGCATTAAAATACGTGTAATCAAACTCTCAAAAATATATTGCTGCATGTTGGAATTAACAAATCAAATAATTACTCAGTATAGCTCAATAGGAACACGTCGGTTGTCAGTTGTTTTTCAGTCTTGAAAATAATTATAAAACTTCAAAAATTAATTATTGGAAACTGAATTTTAATGACTGAAATATTACAAATAAAATTACTTATTTTGAAAATTTGACTAGGTTAAGGAAATATAGAGATGTCGGTGATAGTAACAATATATACAACTATCACTGTTTTACTGTATAAGAAAGTGTTAATAAACTTTGACCTACGTACAAAACAGACTATGCTAGTGTTTACAGTTCAAAATATAGTTTAACGTTAATAAAACACAATTATTTACATTACATACTTTGTTTTGTATAACACAAGAAGTAAATATGGTTCTGAGTACACATAATCTTTACATAATGTAATGTTACTCACAATGCAAGGCAAAATTCAGTGTTCAAAATGAATAACGGTCATCTCAGGCTTATTTTAAAATGCAAAGTGTCGGATGAGTTACATCAAAAGTTTTTAACGCATATAACGTAAAAACCTCAGAACTCTTATGAAATTATAATGCAAAACCGAGTTTACCTATTTTCATGTACGATTGTTTCAGTTAAATCAATATAACCAATTGTTGACGTCTTCGATATTTTGTTCTCTAATGACATTCAGTAATTATTTATGTACATGTAACTACTAAATACGTCATTAATATGTACAGTTTATTACATAAAGTGACAATTTAGCCAACAAAAATTTCCAGAGACTGTCTATCGTTAATGATGTTCACTGTTAAGAAACATAATTTTTTTTATCATAGAACATAGCTATCTTACAAGCAAATTTTAACTGGAAAATGTTAAAGTAAAAATATAACTTTAATAAAGGCCTGCATTTAATTCAAAACAGCTCAGCTGTTTGCAGATACGTTGGTAAAGTTGTTAGAAGTAACTGAAAGGTTTAAACTCTTTTAAAATAAATGTTTATTGATTCTTAAATCAGTATGAATAAGTTACAGTTATGTGACTAAGTTTGTAACTTACGTCTTGCCTTCATATCAAGTCGCTTATGGTGGCGTGACTTAAAATTTGTAAGAAACATAGCCATGGAAGTGTCTGAACAAAGATGGTAAAATCTCCATATATCCTATTTAAAATGTAAGTCCCGTAAGAGGGAAAGACTTTAAGATACCTTTATACCATTATTTCCATAATAATTTTTCAACTGTGAGTAAATACTAACCATACACGCGAAAAATAATTTTTGTAATGTCCCAAAGTCACAACACGTGTCCAAATTCGTCCGCGCCTATAGCGTAAGTATATTTAATTTTCAGTTAATTATTTCAACACTCAAGGTAGTAAGGTGATTAAGATAAAATCATTTTCATAAAGTTTTAGAAGTAGGTTTATTTTAACTCAATTTGAAAATGTATCTATGGAGTTTTCTCATGTTACGCTACAATACTATTTTATCATTGAATTAACGTATAAATAACATAAGTAAAATGTATTTTAAAAATACGTTTCAAATTCACTTGTGATGTTAAAAGTCCTGTAACTTACTAGCAGAAAGTAACTCATTAATGACTTTTAAATTTCAAAATTAATGTTGCGTGCTGAAAGATAACCGTGCAGATCGTGGTAGTGAAGGCACATGCATATCAATGCTAAACAATGTTCAGTGAGCGTTGTGTTGTTTATTGATAATGGCTTCTGTGTTCCGAATCACTTTAAGGGCGCTGTCTACCCTGCAACTGTCATTGACATCGAGGGGCACAAAAGCGACGAAGAGATAAGGGTTATATATATGCGCTCGTCCATTCTCCCATTAACCCTATGAGCAAAGTCTTTAAATGACGCAGTGTGTCACCATCGAACTTTCAGTGATGATTATGTGATTTAAACGTGGGATATATGCGTTTAAGTTAATTGCGTTAATTTTAATCATCACATTATTTCTATCACGTGCAAGTGGCAGTATTTATGTATGTGGGAAGGTCCGTAACGATTCTAATATGCTCGATAATAGTTTCGGGAAATTGGTTTTCGTTTGCAAAATTCAGTGAATGTGGAACATTATTTTACAGTTTCACCAAAAATAACCGCAAATTTTTAAGTTATAGCAATGCAACACTTGTCAGAGTTTTATATGCACCGCCGCTGTTGCAAGTTCGATCTACTGTTGCGAATAATACAAACCATAGCTTCTAAGAACAAAGCACTGACGTGAACTGCAGTCATTTCATTGTCGGCTCGCCTCGAGAGATTTTCGGTGTAATCGTATATACAGTAGTTTTCTTCAGCATCTACCGGATCTTCAAAGTCCTTGCAATGAAAATACCATCTTCAAGAAGTTATTCTAATAAATAATGACAAAAATACTGCAGGTAATCTTGACGGCGTTAAAATTCTTAGAGTTTGTTTAATTAAAGGAGACACATATATATGGAACATAGGTACTTTAAGTTCCCACAGCGTCACAGTTTTGGTAGGGGTAAACGGTGATACGGAGACGGGAATCGACCAAGAAATACACTAAGCAACAAACCCAAAGTTAAACAATAATTACTTTTTATTCGTTAAACAATGGAAAACCGATATCAGAATGATTTTCCAGGAACAGAACTCAAGTCCTACAGAATGCGAGGCGAATAATTTACCAATGCTCCACTTCGCTCGGTGCGTTGTGAGACTGAAAATATTCACTGTTTACCAGCAGAGGTAGACGGCACAATTAAGGGTTATATTTTTTCCGGCTGCAAAACGATATGTGTATTTTTATCCGCACGTATTCCCGTCATTTAACAGATTTAAATATTATATTTACGGAATAACTTTCACGACCCTTTAATTTGCAGACCACACATAAATTATTTTAACTTAGTTGGTTTCTATAATTAATTTCTTGGATGAAAAAGTAAAACACATTGTTATTTTACAATGTTTCCACCACAAGATGCACATGAAGTGACGAAGATGTAATACGTAATCTCACACATATTATATTTACATATTATATGAAAGAGTACATTGACAGATTGACTGAGGACTGAGATATCAGCGTACTGCACCACGGAGTGAAATGTTTTTGATAAATGCTATATATAGCTCAAACACAAAGGGCTACCATCGAGATTTTCACTTCAATTAGACTCATACAAATGAACATACAACAATACTAGAATTTGAATATATTCAAAGTAGTGAAAACACGATAAACATCGTTTCTGTTAAAACTTGATATATTTTGAACACCTTAGTTACGTAAATACCCGAAAAATGATTTTATGAATAATTTTTTTTTAATTTAAGCTCTAAAGGGGGGCAAAAGGAAATTTTTTCTACGAAGCGTCACATAGCTCAAACCCAACGGACTGTCGTGATTAATTTCGAAATAAAAAAATAATAATAAGCGTATCCATAATGCACGAAAATATTATTCCTAGAAACTTATCGAAACGTTGCAATAGTATCGAAATTCTCTTTCTTTCAGTATGATGCTTACGAAAATATAAAATAAGGCTTCTTCAATTCGATACCATAAAGCTAAAAAAAATTGTACTTTGTTTAGATTTGCAATTAATACACGTCATAGGAGGTAAACCGTGAGATATTGACGATTATTTTCAATTATGGTCGAGAAAGCCCGAACCTAATGCGATGTCGCCGTGGTCTTTAAATTATTCAAATAACAAAAAAAAAAAAAAATCAAAATATTATTTGAAATTCTTATCTAAATTCGTCCCTCAAGGAGGCGATAAGGCGTGGAATGTGTTTTCGATAAATCCTCAATATCTAACGAACAAAAAAAAAAAACTAAAATATTTCATTGCGCTTCAGTATTACGACAACGCAAATACCCCAAAAAATTTTCATAATTTTTCTAAATTTGTTCTTCCAGTGGAGTAAAAGCACAAACACTTTTTTTTTTCGCCTAGCCCATTATGTTTATGTAACTAGTATAGAGATCTAGGTGCTCTAATACAGAGTAATGCTTAGGTAAGTATCTAAAAGTTGATAAGCGCTGTGAAAATTAGTATACATGGTTTAATTTTTTACAAACTACGTTTTTTTATATAGGAAAGACAAGTAACTAACTGAAGGTGATGTCTTTAAGTGAAGAAATTTTGTGTATAAATATAACTTATTTTTGTTGTTGTTGTCGATTACTACGCAGCGAGCAAGGTTGCAGAGATGCGATGTTCTACCTGGCCGTGACCTTACCTTCATACTACTGACGCACCTCTAGAAGTGGAGATGACTGGTACAGTCCTCTACACTTGCTGTCTTCACCCTTCCCCTCTCCTGTCCTACAACACCCGGTACATCTTCACCTTGAGGTACAGCCAACGTACAGTCCCGTCACACACGATCCCGCAAATACAACACCTAGTTGAAACCATGGCCAAAGATATCCGTCAATTACGCTACTTCGTAATACTCTCCTTCCATCTCGGTACAGATAAAAAAAAACATTGCTGCTTGCAAATGAATACAGGATGGCTGTAAAGAAACGAAAACACGAAAACTAAATGTGATAGCAAAGTACGGTTTGTACGAACATTTAGTGTAACTTATTAAATTTTTATAAGCTGTACCACATCTTCTATATGAGCACCGGTGATTGCATCAGAGACACAAAGTCTGTATTCAATTTCTTGCCACGTTTTCTTCAGCATGTGTTTATAAACTGTTATTCGCCGAATCAATGTCCTGCCACAAGGCATGCGTGCAGCGTACACATTATCTACACCAAATACCCAAAGAAAGAATTCTTGGGGAGAGGGGGGGGGGAATCATCGAGTGATCTCTGTGACAAAGATGTTGGACTGTTGTGTTCAATCCAACATTTGATAAGGAAATCACGGACATAGCACGTAACTTTATGGCACACATGAGGGACCGCCCAAGAGTCAACGTTTGCTACACTCTTATACATAATAAAGTTATTGGGAACTTCTTTTTTTTAGAGGGTTAAATAACATCGAACATCTACATGTATACGCCAAAGTTTTATGCAGTACCTGAAATAGAAGAGTTTCGGCTTTGGGTTGTGATCCATCAGGATGATGCACCGTTACATTGTATATCAAATATTCGTGATTTCCTTACTGCAACATATCCCGACTCTTGGATTGGTTCAACACACTGGCTACCGTGATCACCTGATGCTATCACTCTTGACCTTTCCCTTTGAGGGTTTGTCAAAAATGAGGTGGCATTGAATAGCGGCTTACAAAGGCAGTTGATTAAGTATCTAAAAAGGGGGTTTTAATGAAAAGAGAAAATACATTTTATGCCACCTTGATATTCTCAATGCAACTAACGGTGCACACGTTGTAAACGTCTGGTATAACTTAACAATAAATAAATAAAGAACTTAATGAGTTAAACTAAATCTTCGAACTAATCGTTCATTTCTATCACTTTTCAAGTTTTGAAGTAATTGCATATTCCATTGAAAGCAAAACTTTATGGCCACCGTGTATTTTACACCCCGTTACTTACGTTGAAATGCGATTCTAAATTATATTATTATGTGAATTGACTTTATTGACTTCTTTTAATGATGTTAACAACGGGTATGAATGCCTAATGAAATATTTTGACATACGTCAACGTAGTAACGTGAAGGCATTTAAAAGAATTATTTTGATTTGTCCGATCACTTGAATAGTTCAGTTAGTGAGGCGCGCAGTGTATTCTGGAGCAAGATCGCGATTGCATGTGAGAGGGAAGAATTGAATGAACGTTTACTATATAAACACGCGCGTTTGTAAGTTTCTTCTAGCCAGTTTTGAAAGGTAGTCATCATTTGCTACTTTGAAAATTAATATGTGCAGTGTAATCA
This sequence comes from Medauroidea extradentata, assembly GCA_003012365.1. Lineage (NCBI taxonomy): Eukaryota > Metazoa > Arthropoda > Insecta > Phasmatodea > Phasmatidae > Medauroidea > Medauroidea extradentata. Next base: position 12,396 of record PNEQ01089493.1, on the reverse strand, counting down.
CAGAAAAGGAAAGTATACAGAAACGAGATGGCGTGATGGTGGATTTAATGTTTGCGTACCCAATGTGTATTTATCAGGCTGCGCTAAGCGCAGGTCACAAGATTATAATCTAATTGACCACTGTTTTACTCAAACACGTGTAGATTTTCAGTTCCAATGAATGACCTACCGCAATGTTACGTATGTGACGATACAGTGTTTGCATATTATGTGTTTGTATGTTGTAGTTGCAACATATTATGTGTATTTCAACCCGTGTAGGGTAGATGAGAGCGTCTGGTCACATACCTTGCAGCAGCCGATTAGTCGCCGATGCCGACCAGCAGCGACCGCCGTGTGAGATGTCCTGGAGATGTGGCAACGTCTGCTGCCGGGACACAGTCATCGGCGTAACTGAGCACGCTGCCAGCGAGAAGAAACTTCGTCTCCCTCCAGGCATCTTCTCTCTCTCTCCGCAGCACTCACACACTCTCTCTCACACTCTCACTGCCTGGCAGCGCATCTCGCAGCTATTACACCTGCCAGCAACACAATTACTTCCTTCACGGAAACTGGCTCCTGGCTGGATGGTCTTCGTGACTCTCTGGCGGTCATCTCCGAGTTTAGTTGCTCACTCAGGTTCAACTGTCCATAACATAGACTCTTCACCGCCAAGTCGAACAATAACACTTTATTCCCGTAAGAAGGTAGTAATTTTTATTTTTAGCTGTGACACCGAAATAAACTGTTTCATTGATTTCAATTTTTATTTATCGCTTACGTACCGGAACCAACGAAAAGTATTTCATTTGAATGATGCTTACGGACAGTTATTTATGATATGTAAAGTTTGACTGTTTGCTACCAGATTGCGATGAGTAGCGTGTGACATTTTTCTTTTGTAATTTGGGTTCCCACAGATGACTATGCCATCGATAAATTATTTCTAAGGTTTTCTATTCGTTTGCTGACAGTCAAGCTGTGATAAATATTTTTGTTGAATATTCAAACACGTATGTTGCTACATCAGTCCTAGAATTACTTTGCTACACATACTCACACACCCACACACACACACACACACCTACCAACACACACACACACCTACCAACACACACACACACACACACACCTACCAACACACACACACCAACTATATGACCTAGGGCTGTTATGCTGTGTACTGTTTACAGCTAGTGTGTGTGTGTGTATATATATATATATATATATATATATATATATATATATATATATTCACACACACATATGTGGTTGGTTTTACACGTTCACGATCTTTGGTTTCAAGCAGAAACAAGTTGTTCTTATATTTATAAAGCTCCGACACCGTGGAGATAGCTTTTGACACTTACTTTAATGGAGTGAGAGAGAGATTTTGATCAGCGCTTAACATCGAGGCCTTAAGCGCTGGTGAGGGGTGACATGACGTGAGTATGGAGCAGCGCCGGAATGAAATGGCAGGGGAAACGGGAGATTCCTGAGAAAACCCGGCGACCGACGGCATCGTCCGGCACGATTTCCACGTCCGAAAAGTCTGGGGAACGGCGCCTGCCAGGAATCGAAATCGGATCGCCTTGGCCACCGCGGATCCTACTGTAATGGATTGTAGGCGATATAGCATAATATTAGCAGCCGTTATAGGCCAGTAAACAATCTAACGGGTAGGTTCTATGAAAATGTTATTCTTTTTTTTTTTTTTTTTTAGATTTTTCGTTTTTTTAGTTTAATTGAATAAAATTTGTTAAGATATTTTAGAATTTTCAATGTTTTACACATCAGTTAGAAAGTTATACTTTAATGTGAAGAGTTTATTGATATTTTTAAGTGATATTTTTTCCTCCATTGATATATCAAACGTATTTTTAGTCACAAAAAGACAAAACATTTATCAGATCTGCAGTCAAGAAATTTTCCCGAAGTTACAAACAAAAGTTAACTTCTCCAGGATAGCAAAAGTAATTTCCTTTTTAATATTTGGCAAAACTTTCTATGCAATTTAAAACATTTGACATTTTTCTAAGACAAAATTTAAGGCTGCGGTGGTCGAATCGTCGGTCACTTCACCTCTCACCAAGGCGATCTGGGTTCGAATACCAGATTTTTACACGTGGGAATCGTGCCGCGCCGCACGGGGATCTCCCGTTTCTCCTGCCCCTTCATTCCGGCGTTGCCCCATACTCACCTCAAGTCACACCTCACCAGCGCCGAAGACCTCGATGTTGGGCGCTGGACAAAATCTCTCACTCACTTCAAGACAAAATTGTCAAGCGGTACGCACGTATTCCAGGCCATTTAAAGTGGCGGATTTTATACATGTAACATGACTGCATTTGTTTCCCACGTACGTAACTCAAAACAGCTGATTAACAGCTACTTGCATAATAAGTTTTAAAACTATACTATTACAGATATTATTGAAACAGAGCTCAAACAAATATTTATTCAATATATTTTCTAATTCTTTTTTAATATCTCTACATTTGTTGGTTTCAATTACATAATAACGTATCATATAATATTAGCAAAATTGTCAGTTGAACAATATCAAGGTATAAGAAATCATTGGTTGAGCTAACAAATATTACACGAGTATTTAATGTATAAAATTATAGTGTACAAATAGTTTTCATTTTTAAATTGTTGACTTGTAAGCTAGCTTCAAAGTCACATAATAACCTAATATTTTATAATGAACTCTTATGAAAATCTGTTCACTTTTTTCTTTACCAAGTAAATGTATCTGTTAACACTTTGAAATACAGAACTTTATTTTAATTTTTCTACGCTAAACACGATTTTATCAATAAATTGAATAACACGTTTGTTACCGACTGTTTAAACAAACCTGGTTTCCAGTACTTACTAATTAAAAAAAGCTTTATAAATATAAATGATTTGATTATTAAATATATTACATTAAGGTTTTGGAAATAGATGATGAGTGCAGCAAGGGTCGTGCCTGGCATTGTTGTTATACAGTGTTTTCAAGAGCGTGTGATTTATGCTACAATAATACGTAGTTGCGGGCAAGTCTTTATAAGCTTCGTGCCTCAAGAGTTGTACCGAGTGAGGTGGTGCAATGGTAACATGTTGGACCCGGGTTCGATACCCGGCTCCGACCATCCTGACTTCGGTTTCCCATGGGGTCACAAAATCGCTCCACGCGAATACTGGGATGGTTCTGTAACAAAGGCCATGGCCAGTTCCTATCATTATACCAAGTTGTGTCATCGTATATAACGACCTCGCTGTCGACGAGATGTAAAGCCCACTTAACTTATCTCATGAGATGTCCACGTATTGGCATGTAACTGTCGTTAGACACGCAGAGGAACATAATCAACGCGTTTGTATGTCTGTTGCCACAGTTATGGTAACATAATAACACAAAATACACCGTTAACTGCTCAAATTTTTTAAATTCCGCAGTGTTTTCTTAATATGTAGAACATGATAAACCAAATAGAAGAGCTTCCACGTCTGATAATACACTTACAGATTATTTCACAACAACCTTTTTCGGACATTTAAACGCTGATTGTGAATGGGATATAATATTTATAAGCAATTGCTGAGGTTGAGATACCAAGAGCAGCCGAAAATTTTTTTTAAAATGAAATGTGCTAAAGTATACTCAGCCTACGATATATGCACGAGAAGCTTTACATATGGAGTTTTCGTAGAAATACGCAAATCTAAACTATTCAACCACATTGTAAGGAATTATAATTATATAGGCCCTATTTACTGAAGGTTAATACAGGAACGAAAGTACAGATCGCTTTAACATCAAAGCATCACAAGGGACTGCATTAGATAGGAGGAGATAACCTAAGGCATGTCGTGTATCAGTAAACGTAATATATAGATATTGTGTCCACATACGCGGGAAGTAAGCTAACTGTGAACTGTGCACAGCATAACAGCCCTAGGTCATGTAGTTGCAACTGTTCTATTTTGTGTACAGAGCTTCGCAGATATTAATGTGGAGTGAGTGAATGGAAACTTTTCTGCTGACGTCAAATCACATTAATATAGGTTAGTCACAGTCAATTTAGCGCTCTGCAGGAATGCGCTTGTTACTTTCTCTTTAAGCCGAATTATGTTTTCCACTTTTAAAGAGTAAGTTGTAAAAGCAACATCAGCCGAAATAATACTGTTAAATGCGTCACGTTATAAATGGAAAAGTTGTTATGGAAGGTGTTTTCCGAACCAGAAGTGGTGGGCATGCGCTTATAAAGTATGGACTTAGTGGTGTAAGTGGAGTGTGATGATAGCAAGGCGTACGTAAGCAAACTTCGTTCCGAATCAAGTTTCATATATTCAGTAGTTTCATAGAACATATTAGCAGATGAAATAAACAAATATCGTTTCAGGAGTGAATACATAGGCAAGGTATCACCCATCGAGAGGTGGACGGTGAGTACGTTGTTGTCAACCGTTGAAATGGCGTCCTGCAAACGTAAGTGACAGAATCAGGAGATGTTCCGCTCGTCAAAGGTGACGTCCACCAAGTGTCTCACATATTTAGGAACGACCTCACCCTGAACTGAAACTGAATATGCCATGACCACAACAATGCCGTCAACCCCAGCCGCAGAAGAAAAATATTATGTAGGCTATTAATTTAATGTCGTAGACACGCTAGATGACCCTACCCAAAGAGACATGCAGCTTTATAGGAGCGTGAATTCACGAAAGTAATCAGTATCCTGGTGATAGTAGTTCACTGAAGGACAGACGACACACTTCTACGCAGTAGCGCCAACAGTAACATACACACCATTAACGTATGCGACACCTTAACCAAGGCTTTCATGTTACCCGTTCGTTTGAAGGGACGTTGACAGTAAAAATTCCTATAATAACAGTTATATTTTACAAAGATGTATAAAATCTGAGTTAGATTCAACAGTATTTTCAATTTCAATCAATTGTAAGGCTTACACCACTGGCGAATGTGTTGTTTTGTCATTGTTGGCTGATGAAACAGAAAACAATACATTAGAGTAACATATCGAATAAGTAAGTATATTTATCTGCCTACTCAGTACCAATTCTTCTGTTCTTTTTAAAATATAAAAATTTAATTATCAATCTGTAACTAAAATTCCATGTCAACAATTAACATGATTTTAGGTTATATGTAATAAATACGCTGTGACAATTTCCAAAGCAAGCACGTAACTGGTTTCGTTTGATTTAATGTGAATATGTGATTTGATAATTTACGTATAAAAGTACTGTTATAGTGCTTCACGTATTTGAAAATTCTTTGAATGAGGGTAAATTAATTACGAAAATATTGTCGACATACGCAACTTCAGTACTATGCTGACTCAAAAAAAAAAAAAAAAAAAAAAAAAAAAAAAAAAAAAAAAAAAAAAAAAAAAAAAAAAAAAAAAAAAAAAAAAAAAAAAAAAAAAAAAAAAAAAAAAAAAAAAAAAAAAAAAAAAAAAAAAAAAAAAAAAAAAAAACGATAAAGGAAGAAGAAGCCGAGTTGTCTGCAGTCAATACAAACATAAATAACTAAATGTTAATAATTCCAAGACAAAACGTTACAAACCAAAGGAAATTAAAAATAAAATTTTAAGTTAAAAGCCAAAACGACAGAGCAAAGAACATTGAGAAAACAATGGACATCAAAATTAAGACAGCGCAAACAATTAAGAAGAAGACAATGTTGCTAATGAAACAGGATGACCCAACAGCAATGTCACAAGCCCAAGACTAGAAGAAACAACTGTGTAAAATAATAATTTATACGTTTCTCTCAGACGAATTTGTTGCGACGTTCGTGTTGTCCCCTGCCAATGCGGCTTGTTTTACATTTAATTCTTCTCTGCATTTTTTCTGAGATGACGTAGCTCTGAAACGGCAGGTTTCCACAATATTTCACTAAATCAGTAAGTGTTCTTGCTCATGTGTGTAGTTGAGCTTTGGTAGTGTTCAATTTCTCTCTGTGGTTCAGTATGAATTTACACTGGTTTGCAGAGTTTGCACTTTGCAGAGAAAAGAAAGTAGCCTATTATAAATAAAAACGATTTACAACATTAAAATACATCACCGGTAAAGTAACTTTATAGGCAAATCTGACACTTGTGGTTTACCCGTAGGTTAGGGTTGTGAGTTAGATTCACGCTGGTGTGTCTTAGTTCTTTAATTTTGACATATTCTTTCCTTGAGCTTAGGAAAATTATTTAGAAAGAATGTCAGAATTGCATTTCGGGTACAGTTATGTATTTTTTTTACAGTATATTTTTATGAAATTAACATGAGTTATTTGTCAACTAGTGGAAATCTCATATTCAATCAGTGAATTTATTTTGCTGAAGCAGTCTAAAATGTTACAAATATTCCCGATTGACCATTTCAACAAAATTAATCAGAGGAAATTACAGGAAACGGAATGTTTCCAGTTTCCAGTTTAGAGTGTTTTTATACGTCGTACGCTCTTTGAAAGAGTCTTTTAATGGATTGGTATTTTAAACTGAATCGTATTTATGGACATAATTAATTACTCGCGAATGTTTCCGAGTTGTAGGAACTCACAAAATAAAAAAAAAAAAAAAAAAAACTGAAAAAAGCTAGTATTAGTTGTTAACAACAGATAATACAGGCTTTTGTTATTGTAGGGTTTTCTTCAATTCGGTAACATTCGCTTGGAACGGCGTATGTCCATAAAACAGTTCAGTTTATAGACGTTATTACACATGTGTTACATGCTCCGCCAGATGTCAGTAAATTGCCCAAGACCGCCCGAAGACAAATGCCCTCTGGGTCAATCTGTTCCCGAACGCTTTACAACGCTTGTCCGATGTCGTGACCAAGAGTGCGTATGTAGGCCTGTAAAAAAAAACATCGATTGATCGTGTTCGAAAGGGTTGAGGACGCTTGTCCTGGGTGAGTTTTTATTTACAGGAGTCGAGCGCGAAATTAATGCTCTCTCCAACACGCGGTCTGGCACGAGCCCTCCGCATTGTCGGCTTGTTTGATGCTAACCATCGCATAGTGGTCGTTCCCTGCGCTTGTGATCGCACGACTAATGCGCCCTCGAGCAGACAGCTAGAAGAGCGATTGAGCTTTCAAGAGCGTACTTGCCGCAAACCAATCATGTAGCCGCTTCGTCGACAATTGAACAGTTGAAATCAACCTCGGAATACACTGACTGACACGTCAGCTGTTATTTTCAGCTGTCCCAATTACGAATATTGTAGTGGCTTTTTGAAATTTGACGTTTGAACTTGCAAAATGATTGTTAATATAACATATCATGCTGATAAATTAAGTAGTACGTCAATACTTGCATTTGTAACAATTGTATGATTGTTCTCGTTTCATACTTCTATTATGTCGCTTATAATAGGGTACAATAACATCTGAGTAGTACTTCGTAAATTTTAATGTTAATTGACATTTGTGTTTATTGTATAACCAAAAATACTAACTCTCTCTTTTGCGTTACATATTATCTTCCAAATAATCATTGTACTGATCTGCAAGTGCGATTTTAAAGAAGAGTACCTTGACCTAACTAACAAATCTCTTTTAAATCAAAATGCACTTCTGAAACGATATGCTAGTCAATCCATTAATACATTTGCAAATAGTTTCATTGATTAAATTATGTGTTATTTTGCAATTTGTTATGTTTAAATTATGTGTTCTTGTGCAATTTGTTATGCTTAAATTATGTGTTCTTGTACAATTTGCTATGTTTTAAATATGTGTTTTTGTGCAATTTATTATTTTGTTTAATTAATGTGTTATTGTGCAATTTGCAGTTATTTTGTTTAATTTATTTGTTAATGTACAACCTGTTTATTATCTTGTTTAACTTAACCTAGAGTATAAAATGTTATAAAATATAGTGTTTTAATAATTAAGCCTACAATACATAGGCTTAGTGATATAGGTTGCATTCTCAGTATGTACAACCTGCCTACAACATGTACAACCATAAAATTGTAAAAGATCCCCGAAAGAGCAATGCTCAAGGGGATTAAAAGGATTTGTAATTTAACCTCTATATAAATATGTGAGAAAATGGGAATAAATAATTAAATATTCATGTTTCGTAAAAAAAAAGTTACAACCATAAATATTTGCTCTCATATAACATAATTAAAATAATTTCTGAAATATTAAAAATATGACGTTACATATTCTCCTAAAAAAACACGAATTTTTAACAGAAGATGTTAAAACTGTTGACTGCATTGGTGGCTATACAAATTAAATTGCATTATGAGGTTTCGTTGTAATTAATGGCTGGTCTTGATAAAAGTGAGAAATTCCGTGAGCTTATAAAATAGACAATTCATCAGAACAAAACGTGGAGCAGTGTACGCAGAAATGTCCCGCACGGGCGTTGTGACAATGCGTGAAACGTGAAGGCATGTATGAGTACTGGACATTCCGTTCCAAAACTCCCCTTGCCCACTTTCACTAAAACTAAGAAAATTGAGAAAAACTAATTTGCAAGCGCACTGTGACATGGCCAAAGAAGTTTTTGAAAGTGTGTCTGTTATTGAATAAGGCGAGTTTTGTAAACTATCATCCCGTCACTTTTATCACACATTTGAAAGTTACACAAAACTGTTCAGAGTTCATTGGTGATGGACAAGACGAGTTTTGGGACTGCACTACTCATATATTAATCATGCGCTGTGCAGACGCAAATTATTGGAGCCTTCTCATCGACGACAAGGTCAATATAGACGGGTACACACAACTCCCCACACACACAGGAATTGGGAAGGAAGTCGTAAATGACATGTATTAATAAACCATTCCAGAATTTGCCTGGAGCGATTTTAGGAAACCGCATGGATAACTGAAATAAGAATTACCGGCGTGAAGGTTTAAATAATATTCTACAGTTGTGACAACACGTTCGAGAATTAGATGTTATATTTTGTAACTTTTATCTCGCATGTATCAGTGGACTCTGTTGATTTTCATTATTTCATTGTCATTCAATGGTGTTATTACAGAAGCAGACTTACATTTACCTGTAATACTGAAATCCGCAGGGTCGAATCACGAGCAAATAAGACTTCAGGTTAGTACTTTCCTAAGACACATTCCTTTTGTTTGCTGTAAGCGCTGCAGTAAATATATTTTACGAACGGTATTTTGACAGTCATTTGTCTCAACAACGGAACAAAGTGAACGATGGTAAGTTGCAGTCTTCAGCGAAACCAACGGCTACAATTAATGTATCATAGTCATGTTAGTGTTTTATAACTCTGTGGAGGTATGGTTACGTGCCCGAGGGTCAGGATATCACACCACGGATGCCGACCTATTAATAGGCGGCCATAAGCATCTGCTTGTACCGAAGAAATGGCATTACCTACAATGGAGAGGCGCGAGAATAAGTAGGGCGGGGGAAACTGGAGATCCCCAAGAAATTCCACCGACCATGCGACATCGTCCGATACGATTTCCAAATACGAAAATCCAAGGACCCGGGTCGTCATGCTGGGAGGTGATTGGTCTGGCAATTCAGTCACCACAGCCCCATAAGTCAGGTTAAAACTTGCCATACGCTTGCGTCGTTTGTTACTGCAGACACTGCCTCGCCTTCGGCACATCAGTACTCTCAGTCGGAAGTATAGTACAGTAACTGAAAATAAAAATTTAAAATATTCAAAAAAATTTTTAATACAAATAATTTTTATTATTTATTTTTACGAACATGACATTCTAGCCTGTAATGTCTTTATCCATTGTAATTTTTTTTTTTTCAGATATTTTTAACAAGCCATTACGCGAAAACTATGAGAGATATACAATTTTCGTAAGAGTCAAATTTAGTCACATTTTGTGTCTAAAATAAGAAAAATTATCTTGTACAAAAATTTTGATCAAAATTGCGGTAGACTGCACCATTAAATACTTCAGTTGCAGTCCGTTGATTGTGTTCGGGTCGAAAGTGTTCGTGACCAATGGTACTATCTTGCCAAAGAAGTTGGTAACCTACCTGTATGTTGCAACACTTGAGTTGCACCTGAGCAACGGGACAGAAGCCAGCTTACTCAAGTCTCTACTTGGCAGTACGCGCACACTACTACTTGTCACGTAGACGGCGTGGATATCTTATAGCATAGTTGGCCGTATACGCATGCCATGTGCATATCAAATAGGGTTTTGTTACATATTACACATTTATTTTATATTAATTTACACTGATAACTGAAAATTAAATTTTAAAAATCGTGATTCGAATTTAATATATAATTATAATTTTATAATTATGTTACAACCTTTACGTACATTTATTTGGAATGTTGCGGATTCGTATTTGAAACTTTGAAGTAGATAATTAAATATATAAATATTAATACAAATCACACTATTAAATATTTTTACTTGTAAACAGTTTTTTTCCTTGTATCTTGCTCAAAAGCAATTCTTGTTTACTATGAAATTATTCAAACGTCGTTCTAAGTGCTATTTGCCACTATTCGTTGGGTTTAAATTTCAGACAACTATTGCAATCCTACCTGAATACAGTATCAAACTCTCAGTTTTCAGGTTGGCTGAATATGCTTTAGCATGACTATTTTGAGAAGAAAATGTGTTTCAGAGTTTACCTGCCTCATTTCTATATTCCGTGGTACACCTATAAAGAAAAAAAACTTTAGTATAGAAAACAACGTACCATACAATTTAGCTTAGTAAATAATGTCGTCGTTTACATTTGAAGGAAAAAAAATAGAAATCTTCCTGGGATACAACATTTGAATACACCGTTTACACTAACATTCTAATACATCTTGAATTTAATAATGTACTTAATAAGACATATTATAGTATGTGTAAATATTAATTTTATTAAACATTTTACGAAATCCATATATAACGCGGCTAAATATCCGTGTGGTTAATTGCACTGAATTTTCCTTTTCTGAAATTGTAAACTAAGACATTAAAGTTGGAAAGTACTAATTCACCATCTCCGTAGTTTCAGATCAATAGGTTGTTAAGTTTTCCGTATAACTGCTACACAGAAGAGGCAAAATCATGAAAGTTTACTATATAAAAACGATGGAACCAAAATAAATTTAACTTTGCGATAATTTTACTTCTGTTGGAATTTACTTATTGACCAGAATTCCACAAAAATATAAAACAATGAGCTGGAGCCTACAAACGTATTGAAAGTTGAGCTGTATTATAGAGCTCACTGTGATGCTGTACAGAGCTCGATAATGTTGTGCAGCTTAGCGAAGTGTGTGTTACTCAACTGGCCATGTTTCCTTCCCACCGCAGAGGTTGGCAGCGAGAGTGCAGAGCGTAGTCGCACGTACGTAACCACAAGACATTTCTCAAGAGTGCTGGCAGCCGCAAGTGTCTGTCTTTTGTCTCTGGTGCCCGAGGAGAGCCATCACGCTGCGGGCGACCTCTTTTGTGATGGTAATACTGCAGGAGGCGCGCGCTTCTACCTTCACTCCATCCCTTGACGTGAAATATATCCTGTCTTCTTGCCGCTGTGTTGATGACTGGCCGGCTGATTAACTACGACAACGACCCTGTGAGGGCTGGTCTCTGTGGGTCCTGCCTCCTGTACTAGCTCACGTGTCTCGACTTGCCTTACAGTTCTGGCACCTTCAGAAGCGTTCAGGACGAGCTGCTCCCTGCCAGTTGATATGTCTCCACCAAAGCATAATTGTTATCTATTGTCTTTAAAAGGACAGTGCAATGGGAGTGCATGACTGGATTTTGTTATCGCAATGGAGTATGCCCAATAAACTAAATTCAGCAAATTTTTATCTACTTGTCTTTTTTTAATTAGAATCAAGTCATAATCTTCACACCTTTCACAATGTGCTCAACTTATGTATGCTAGTAAATAGAATTCAAAGAACGCTGCGCATGCGTATACCAAATTCCGGTTTCCCACAGATCATGCATTCCTGTGTGGCGGAAAGTTACGAAGACAATGTTTATATACATATATATATATATATTAAAAATGCATTGCAGTGTAGTATAAAATGTTTAATCATGTACACTACACATTTGTCTTTATTTAATATTACAGAGTGACCACTGAGACGAGCGATCGGCGAGAATACAGCACGCCTAGAGGCTAGTGTGAGGCGCATATGCGTGTAGTTCCAGGTCTTGAAGGCGCAATAATGTCTACCAATACGGCCACCTACAGAGCCGTGAATATACTCATAGTCCGTGACGTCGTGCAGCATCGTTGGAAACAGTTATCAACACTGGACGGCAAGAACAATGTACGAGGAACCTGCCACATCTCCTCGCCTACACGAGTCTGTCGTCGTGCAGCATCGTTGGAAACAGTTATCAACACTGGACGGCAAGAACAATGTACGAGGAACCTGCCACATCTCCTCGCCTCCACGAGTCTGTCGTCGTGCA
>PNEQ01089492.1:0-18686 GCA_003012365.1 Medauroidea extradentata | reverse complement strand
ACACGTGAGTCATTGAAACAAAGTTGGGGTAAAAATCTTTTCGCGACAAAATCGTGGCCCTAATGATGGTATATCGCGAAAATGTTTTGCGTCAACATAGCCTTGAAAACACTGACACAACGTAGCTGTCTGCAGACCAATAACATGCACTAAATATTAAAATAGCGGCATTCTTATTGGCTCAGTCAAATAGGGCAGTAGCTCCACGTACAAGGAAAAGCCAGTAATCTTTTGATAAGTTGAACGTATGTTGAAGCCTAGCAAATAGTCAAGTTTTTCCGCGATAAACCATCATCTCTACTCATAAGTCATGTTATGATAAATATGTTAAAACAGCCGCTATCGTGAAAATATGAATAAATGATGAAAAAAAGTTTTAAAAGACAAATTACGTTACTAAATATGTCTGTCAAGTTTCATTAAATTTTGACTACAGACTGAAAGGATTTTAGGGGGTTACACGTATACAAGGAAACACAAAATTGCTTACTTTATCGTTAAGACACATAATGACGTGTACTATAAATATAAAAATCAACGACAATTTGGATTCTAATAATTTCAAAATAATATTTAAGTTCATTACATCTATTTAACTAATCATATGTACATTTCTATAAAACAATTTTTGAAAATTAAAATGCGTCAGTTAAAATAACTAAAGGTGTGACTAAGTGTCAATGCGTTTGTGTATTTTTGAGTGACGGTAATACAGATTCTATCTATACAGACTCCGCTCACTCCATATTTTACAAGTTTATGCGACAAACAAGTATTGTTATAAATATTGAACATATAGTTTTTAATGATGTTACTTTCGATAAATTAAATTTATATCGCACCTCCAGATGAATAGGACCTCTGTCGTAATGAACCGTTCAGTGGCCTTTCTCATGGTAACACCACTACTGATTTATCATACTGGAGGGCTGTATTTTCTGAGTTTATTCCTTATCATTGTCATATATTTTTCGCATTTATATGATGAAAATAACACTTTAATCATAATACAACAGTATTGGCAAATGTTAATCATGTTTATTTCCAACAAGAAATGTGGTATTACGGACACAGTGAAAGTATTTGACACCAAAATTAGTTTTTCCGCTAAAATTTCAAATGCAAATATCTCGGAACGATATTTTTTTAATTGTGCCTCTATTGATCTAGATGTGCGATATATGTATATACACATATGTATGTATATGTGTATGCATATATGTATATATGTAGATGTATATATGTATATATATATACATATGTATATGTGTGTGTGCAATACTATTTTTATGCAACAAACAAGTATTTTTACAAACCAATGAAAATTAAGTTTAATGATGTTATTTCGATAGTAGTAAGCTAACACATTGAATTAAATGTCAAAAATTAAATGAAAGATAGATAGATATACGCGTCTATATATGAGTACTCATTAATAATATTCAAATAGTAGGTAAAAATGTTTCTAACCACTGAGAACATACGTAATGAACAGCACAGTTATGAAAACTAATAGTTCTTTTGCCATGCCTTAGCTATCGTTATTATACATATTATGGACTTCGGCTGGAAAATTAAGTATAACATGTTTCAAATTCTCCCCTTTGACGCTAATAGCAGACTTTTTTTTAACAATGAAACATTTTCGAAGCACTTACCTCTTTGTCTATCGTCGTTCTAGGAAACTTTTACAACATAAACGCCAAGTATTAATGCTACTGAAATTTCAAACCATGCATTAATTGAGCATCCACGTACTAGAAATTAGAATGAGATATTCTAAGTAGCACAGAATTAATGAATAAATAAATATTTAGTTTTGTTTATACATACGTGTTTGACCAGTGACCGGCTTACAACATACTGTGCATTACACTAATGAGTGACAACTAATTAAATCCTACTGTCTTCTTTACATAATAATTTACTTGAACTATAAGTACCAATATTGAAAAATGTATAAAAACACAACCGCATATCATGTTAACTAATTCTAGTTTAACCAATTAGAAGAAAAATACAAAAATGTCAAATAATTATTAAGTCGTGAAATTACATTACAAAAAAAAAACACAAATACCATGTGTTAAGCAATAATTGCTGTAAGGAAATTACATACGACAGTAACATCACTTTGCTGCATCAGAAACATTTAACATTTAGATTAACCATGAACATGTCATTATTACAAAGTAATTCAAACATATCTACCTGTTCAATACAACATTACATCGGACATTGCTTTGCTGGTGTTGAAACTCTGTACAATCTGTAACATCACTGTACACCAAATTTACGTCTGAGACTCAATTTTATTCCACACTTTAGACTGTCGTGTTGAGCTCAGTAACTAGCATGATGTTTACAGGCAGCAGAAAATTATTATTAGCAACTGATATCCAAGAAATCAATTATATAACCCCTTAATATTTATGGACACTTCCTATACTAAATTAACGCTACGCTGAAAAATATACCAGAATCGCGCTCCTGGTTGAAGCTGTTGAAACTTAGGACCCCACACAAACATGATCCATCCCGTGAGACGCAGTACGTAAGTTTTGGAATGGGAGCTCTTATGATGCCCGCACACTTGGCATGGGCGCGGCAGCAGGGAAAGCCCGCACACTTGGGCGCTGCGCTCCGCTGCTCTTCGCCCAAGTGTGCTGGGATCCATTTATTTGCATGTAACTGAACCAGGGTAAAAAATTCGCTGCGCTCTGCCGAGCCCAAGTGTGTGGGCACCTTTACAGTTGGGCTGGATTCAGTTTCTTCGACGTACTCTATTGCAAAATGAATGACTGTCAAAGAAAACTAAATAATTGATTGATTTGTATAGTTTTCTTTGACAGTCATTCATTTTGCAATGGAGTACGTCCAAGAAACTGAATCCAGTCATGCACTCCCATTGCATAGTTTTTTCAAAGATCGTACCTTTACAGTGTACTGGAATGCTTCCGTACCTCAACATTTATTCGTCATGTGACTACATGTTAGTTATTCGTCTCCAAATCTTATAATTCTTTGTATACACATAATACTACTTTTACATAATTTAATTGACAAATTTTAAGTAATATTTTATGTCATACAAACGAATGGCTTGCAGTAAAAATAGCTAGTCTATTGCCATTATATGCTTGTTATTTATTTTACACTAGTGGGAAATATATTTATTATGAAGAGGATAAATCAGCATATATCCATTCTTCAGTAATGACATTACAGCAAAAAAATAAATAATAAACCATTGTAGAAATATGAAGTAACATGTTGAAGATAATATTTGAATATAGAGCTTTTATTCAGCAGCAATAGGTTGTTACACAATTCATTATAGTTAAATTTCCTGAATAAACTTAAAACGAGAACAAAGTCACTGACCGAAAAAATAACGTTAATATAAGCAAATCATGAGGTGCTGGCTATTCTTAAAGGTAGAGTCATAATTAATAGTAAGTACAGAACACCCCACTCTTATTTACAATTAAGTTAATTATTTTTATCAGTGGCATTCTCATTTTAAGCTGAAAGAAATTATTTACATTTATATATTATTTTCAACATTTTAGTTCATGTTGTTCTAAAAGCGTGTTATTTTTTTTTTAATTTTTGAAACTATAATTTGTTATTTTTATTTTTTGTCTTTAAACAATACGGAATATATAAGTAGTGATTTATTTCTGATAATTTGTTTATGGTTTAACTTCTGTCGCAGCGAGATAACATTTTTTATAACCAGGTCCTAGCCTAGCTATAACATTATTGTATTGTCAACGATTCTCAATGCGTTTGCAAAATTTTTAATTATTGTTATATCTGAATTTGAAGATTCCACTACATTAATACATTCTTTTAAGACGTACGAAATGCTTTACAGACATAAAAACAAAAGCGTATTAAAATACAATTTAAGATACAAATAATGATTTATTTCGTTTTGCATTATTTAAATATTTGGATTTTCAAAATAATTAAATGCCGCCGTCAATAAGGAGTGAAAATACAAGGTAATGGATATCAAGTAACTGTACTGTCTGTGATTTTTAATACGTGAGCCAAATTTAAAATAATTAGAACGTCTGCAAGTGGGGCAAAATTTAATTGAAGATTGTATTACTTTCGTACATACAGGTAAAGCTAATAAAGGCGTGTTGAAACTGCGTAATGTGTCGTTGCCAGGTGTAGACGTTTACAGGTCCCATACATGTGCTTTACAGAGTTAACAGCTGCAAACACCCGAGCTCAGAGCTCTTAGTTCAATTGAACTGGAGTTTCATACACCATGTCATGAAGCGTATGTCCCCACACAAAATAGTTCAGTGGGGCAAGGTCGAGAAGACGAACAGACCATTCAGTATGTCACGCTTACCTAAAATTTTTGTTGGTAAACGTAAAGAACCTTTGCATTCAGCCTACGCTAAAATAAAACGTAATATTGATAACTTGAATTTACACGAGCACGTTAAATTATAATTTCGTAAAATGAACAATCTTGGAAATAAGAGTGCCCAAGGCTTTAAAATTACTATAAATTGATACATAAAAGGTTTGAAAACTTGAGATACACGCATATATAATATTGCCTGAAATATGATTTAATTATAAATATTAATTTCAAGTATTTTTCTTTGGATTTTAAGGGTTTAAGGAGCTGCAATAAATATATATTTCAGATGTCATTGTACAGTTTAATACTCCGGCGTTTTCTCGCAGAATAACTTTAAGTTTACGTTAATACTTGTTCCTTTAATATTGGGAACAGGTTAGACGTGAATCTGTCTGTGGTATATTTTTATACCTGCTGTAATTAAACTGTAAACTCATAAAAAGTAGCCGGCTGAAAATAAAATTATTGAAGTAACATAACAAGCTATTCATATTTTATTCATGTGTACTTCACAACCTAATTAACTGCTTTCGGTTACATGTCACAATAAACTTCACATAGAGCTCCAAAATATATCATCGGTAAAACAACGCAAACTGCAGTTATTTATGATATTTATTATTTGAAAATCTCCGCATCATTTTTACAATTTAATGTTATCCTACTTTTTTTTCTTTTTGCTTTCTGATAGTGGCTCTTGCGATAAATTCTGTTTGAGTCAATTTATCAGAACTATCCAGGATTTCACGAATGTACTGTATCGTGACTAGTCCCTGATCTACGAACGTGACATATATTTATATTTGTGATAGGCTACACAACTACTTCCACAACGCCCTTATAAGCAGTAACAGCAGTTACAAAATATGTTTCTGTAGATAATGCCTCAGGATGGGTTTACAGTTGAAAACTCAAGCATTTACTTACGCTTTAGGACGTATACAGAATGCCTGAATGCGCGTTATTCAATTCAGTGTTTACAATAGGCCTAAGCAGATCGTATACATGGGTGGGATTTCCTTAAGCGTTAAACGTAATAGTTTTTTTTTTCTGAGTTAAGTAAAATTTCTTGGGAGGGCATCGAATCAGGGCGAAGAATAACCCTTCTACGACACAGATAAATAGCATCAATGGTCAAATATTAACAAATCTAGATCTATCAGTTGTTCACTCATTTTCACCGAATCCTCTCTGATTAAAAATATTGAGCGCGACAGTTTCCAGAAATCTTATCACACAATAATTTACCGCGAAATGCGTAGTTCACGTCAGCGCCTCATGATGGTGTTATTTGCTTTTTTCCATTGGATGGAATTTTGACTTTAAAAGCCGTGCCCGGCTTTCACGCGCATGTATGCAACTGGCTTTAACTCAATTTCAGTGGAGACTAACCTTACTATTGTTACGGCAGTAAGAGCGTTACACATATCATCCTTAGCTGTGCTTTTCATTAAGGGCACAGTCGTCATTATTAGAACTGCGTTCTCAGAAGATAAGCGTAAAGAATCGATGTCCTATTTTCTAAGAAACTTCTGAACGTGTTTCATATGCGTGCATTTTAGAATAAAATACTAACACGTCAAACGATGTTGGAATGGAAGTTTCGAAACTTCAAAGATTGTTTGGAACCACTCAAAATGTCTAAAAATAACTTGTTCACTTTATTGTATCTAAACCACTACTACCGGAATTCGTGTCAAACTACGATAGGAAGGTGCAATGGACTTCATTTAAGACTTGTCATCAATAAAAAAAAATGGGGTCATCACTGAAAGTGTCAACCAGGCGAGTGTTCTACAATATGACTGCACGCCGTTTCAGTGTCGTACGGTAAAGGTGATACCGCGCCACAGGAGCTGGTCAACAACGCCCTTGGCGCCGTGCCTTACTCACACAAACACAAGGCCGCTAGGCGAGTGCCTTAAGGATTTGATTGTGAACGAACTGTTTTTACTTGACATAATCTTCCGTTTGCGCGACAAAGGTTTACTGCATTATTGCTCTGTTGTAAACCCACCTTTAGGTATGCCACTCGCGTGTCGGAACCTATTCGCTTGCCAACGTCATAGCTGTGTGCACTGTGCGACATGCTGTGAGCGCCCAGGAACGCGACCTCCAATCAGACGTGGAGTAGAGGAGGTGACTGCAAATGACGAGCTAGAGCTTGTTTGTGACGTCAGGGGGCTGCTTGTCCCACCCTTTAACTGGGTTACCGACCCTCGGCGGCGCGGCCCTAGTTGTTCGGCGTCTCGGCTAATCAGAGGTAGTGCCCCCGAACGCCGCCCCCCCCCCTTTCCCCAACGACGCGGCATGGTAACACGGTTACGGGACAAATCCTCGTGTAATCCACTTGTTTACCTTGCCTCAAGGCTTGCAGGTGTTCTTCCCCCGTCCCCCTTCTGATTCTCTTATATACCCTACCTGCCTAAACTTGCCTCCTCTCACTCTCAAGGCTGGGCGGAGCCGGGGTCGGTGCGACAGCCCCCTTAATTGGTTTCCGGTTCCGGCTTAATGAATGTCGCAGGTGAGAGTTGGTAGCTTGGTAGGAGAGGAGACACTAATAGTGGACTTAGAGGTTTCACGAGGAAGCTGGCGTGTTGCGGTAATGGCGATGGTGTCTCAACCTTTTCAACCCCTCCCCGTCCGATGTGACGAAGCTTGAAATGGGGTCACCCGACTCTCGGTTGAAAATCTGTGCTCGGTTTTATCGCCGACACAATATTCGCCGAGTTATTTTAAGTGTGCAAGTTCTTCGAGTGTAGATGTCGTACAAAACGTTGGCGAAGTATACTACGCTTAGTTTTATATACGGCAGGGAGGTCGGAGACCTACTATAGAAGTAGTGAATCAAATAATTTCAAACTCTTTCCATTATTTTTTTCGACAGTAGTATGTGTTTCGCTACCTTGCTATCTCACTTCCAAGCCTTCATACTTGAGTACTTTCTAGTAAACACTATTTCTCCTCTAATTTTCCACCCTTACTATAGATATTGTTGTCGAAATCGTTGGCCAATCTTACAGAGCCAAGCAAAAAAGAGCTTGTTTTACTGGAAAAAGAGAACTGTAACACCTTACAGAAGTGGGGTCAAAAAAATATTGGTTCTATGAATTTAAAAAAATTTCGGAAAATAGGATAATCTATTGTCTATAGCAAAATACTTTATAACAAAAGCCAGCAGAAAAGTAAGAACATATGTCCTTCAGTATTTATAGTTAATCCCAACCTCTCTCATTCTTACGAAAAATTAAGGCCAGAATTATTAGAAAATATTTCTTCTATCTTCTACGATTTCAGTCACATAATATGTGGCCACCTTATATTTCACGATTCTTTAAGTCAAAGTTCATATCCCGGAATGTTTTATGTTAAAATAACAATTGTTAAAATAAAAAATGCGTAACAATTTTCCAGCTCAAAAAATTTTGGTAATAAATAAATAATCACTTTTTACTGGTCGTCAATCCCACCCGTTTAATTTGGCAATATGATAGATCTTAAAGAGGGCTTACATTATAGTGAACTGCCTTACCTAATATTGTATTTTGGACTATTTTCGGGAAAGTAAACTTTTTAAAAGACCTAAGTTCGTACCACAACTTTGTTTATTTAAACACGAAGAAAATTTAGCTGTACGACCGTTTTACAATTTTTTGTGGTTGTTGTTAATTGCATATAATTTGATGAACACAATGATGAGAACAAACAATAGGCTACTAAAGAAAAATAAGTGATAAGGAAACAATCAGTGCCTGTCATACAAAATAAATTCGGAATTTTATTAGTAGAATAAAAAATAATTATTTGTGGACAACGTCCCCAAATAATTAAATAATGAAATATTAATAATGATAGTAAAATATGTGTATTCAATGTTGAAGTATTCTCCTATCATTTTGTAACATCTTTATTTCCTTTTGTGTTTGGCTTAAATTTTGACCTATCAGTACGAACACAGGTTTTTTTAAGGACACTTAGTGACAGAATTATATATTTTTTTAAGTTTTGCGGGTTACTTGTTCCATGCATGACTGACTATACAGCTAAATATTGCACTTTTGTGACGTGGTATTTCCGAGTTAGTTTAATGCCCGGTATTATGTGTGTGGATAAAATTTAGCTTTATTAATTTAGACATAGTCCTCAAAGAAACAGGTTTGATTAGGATCAAAAAAATATCAACAGGCCATTTGCGTAAGCATGGCAAGCCCATTTTCAATGTTATTTATTTTCTCCCGAACGATACGCAGCGCCTGAATGTTCGCAACCGCGCATGTATATGTGCAGTCCCTGTTGCCTACCTACATGAGCTTTGAATGTGCTTTGATTCGCAAGCCAATTAGGCCAAAACCATGCACCTGCGTTTACGCATTATTGTGTTGAATTGGACCGAAGGGATTCGATCACAACAATTTTACTACTTATCTACTCTCTTGTTCTATTGGTGGAGCATGTAAATAATATCACCAACCACTAACGAGTAAGTCGTTATTTGAATTTAATTGTACACGTGTAAGAATAGTGAATAAAAAGTTATGTCAGTTTACAAGTACGCTTACAATTATTTTCAATTCCAAAACCAAACAATATGTCCCTTATTATTTTACTATGAAATCCGTTTTGGTAACGCCATTTAGTGTAATTTAGAAGACTTCAATGGATTGTATCTAAATAAAAAAACGTACTAAGTATCAGGTTGAAAACTGTCAAAATACTCTTGATTCGAGCTAATGAAGTTGTAGCACAACAAATTACGAAACGTTACATATCTAATTTTTGTGACTCGAGAAATATGTAGTTATTTTGTAAATTAACTGCCTCCTGAAAATAAAGTGTTTTGTAGAAACGATTGCAGTGGTTGGTTTTAAAACACACACTTGTACGTTTTATGCATCGAATGAAAACTTAATGTGGGTGTGCACACAATGGTTTGTGATGACATTAAGGTAGTTATGTCTCTTTTTCTCTGGCGGTACTTGTAACTGTGTTAAGTGATATTCCTTTGAGAGAAAACAATTGTGATCAAGCCATTTCTATAAAAAAAACCTAAAGTAAATACGTAAAATGGAGATATATACGTATGCGTATTATTTCATGTGTATGTACGTTCACCAAGCACGGAAGTAACAAGTTGAATACCCAACACAACCCCACTATTCCACAATTAAAAAAATAAACACTATATGAAGTCATGCAAATACAACACTATTTTGGCCAGCAAAATAAGAACACCAAGAATATTTAAGTTCCAGAAAATGAAGTATGTGATTAATATGTACTTTACAAACGAATTAATTAGTTGCTAAAACAAATTTTATCTTACTCAAATATAACTGCCGCAAGTAGTGCGATAATTAAGTGTTAGTAACAAGTGATTTATGTGGTGGAAACTGAAGTAGTAGAAAAAAAACTGCTGTTTTCGCTACTTAAGTACGTATTCGAGGTTCTATATATTTTTATTTATTATGAAGTATCCATTACCGGACTTCACAAGTGTTCGGAGCTTACAGAAATTTACAGAGCACTAGTACAGAAAGTGACAAGTTACAATAAACTGAGGAGAATGTTTTAAAGTATACAATATATATATTATATATATAACATAGTTTCAAAAGAAAACCAAACAAAAGCGCGAAGAAATTATTAATACAAGACAAGTTACAACAGTAGCCTTCACTCAGTAAAACCCTTAAATAAATACAGCATCAGAGTTTAAAGTTAAAAATAAAACCCTTAAATAAGTACAGCATCAGAGTTTAAAGTTAAAAATAATAAATAAAAATTTTGCTAGCTATACACGATATTTTATAAAGCCGAACAACAGAAGACAACTGTGGATAGTCGCAGATGGGTGACGTGTAAATTTGAAATAGTCCTGGCTCGCGAGATGATGTTCCTCCCTCCATACCGCTGCAAATGGTTGTTGTCTGACACGTCCAAGGCTCCCATGTGAATTTGAAAGGTCACGGCTAGGGTATTGCTTATTGTGGGTAAGAGAGGGTCTCTCCGCAACGAATAGCCGAACGGGACGAAATTCTATGCAACGGCAGAAAAATCTAGAAAAAATGTAACTTACACTGTGAACAAGAAGTTGTACTTGCAAGCTGTTTACTGTATTTTCAATAGTTATACGAATTTATTTTGTATAAAACCGATTATGTATTTTTAGAATGTTTTGAATTGTGTTTTTAATCTGTACACAGTTCTAGACAGGATTCCAAGAGGTGGCGAAGGCGAGGTTTAACGACCAGCTCATTTAAAATAAAATTAAAAACAAGAAGATAACAACATGGCTGATAAGCATACTTTCCTGAAAATGGGTGCAACTTATTCCTGAAAGTTAAAATCGTTTATGTAACCTAGGAAAACTAAAAGATACTATTTATTTAGACGTATAATATACTATGTACACCTACTAAAGATATGTCAGCGTGCTAAATCAAATGCGAGAAACCAGTTTAATAAATTGAGGAACAAATTTTCATAGATGACTTTATATCATAAAGATAAATAAAAAAATCCGCCACTTACAAAATTTTACAGACGGATGAATGAATTACACAAAAGTAAAATCAGTTTTGGTATGCAGAATACATATGTACCAAATTTGATGCAATTCTGAATAAAAATTCGTTAGATATGGGATATTACATTAAAAAATGGCAACCATATTGAAAATACGAAAACAGGACGAACGAAATACATAACAGTCAAGTCAGCTTTGTATATATGTGTATAGAGTTTGGTGAACTTCTAAAAAATATTTCCTAAGATTTATCACACTTTGCTAAAAATATAAAAATGTCCACCACTTAAAAAATATGAACACATGATTAATTAAGAACACAATATTAAAGTCAGTTTTGTATGAAGTATATAGGTAACACATTCGGTGAAATTCTGAAAATATTTTCTAATATATAGAACACTATGCTAAAAATATATAAATGGTCACCTTTTTTTAAATGTGTACACAGGACGAACGAAATTCAATATTTTAAGTCAGCTTCGGGTGCAGAATATGTGTACCAAGTTTGATAAAATTCTGAAAAATATTTCCTAGAATATGTAATACCAAAAAAATTTTAATAGCCGCAATTTCGAAAAAAATAAAATGAACAGGGGATAAACGGAATACACAATAGTCAAGTCAACTTTATGTGTAGTGTACGTGTACCAAGTTTTGTGAAGTTCTGAAAAATATTTCCTTACATATGTGATACTATGATAAAAACATTAAATTGGTCGCCATTTAGAAAATACTAACACATGGTGAACTATATGCACAATATTCAAGCCAGCTTTGTATGTAGAAAATATGCACCAAGATTGGCGATATTCTGAAAAATATTTCGTAAGACATGTAATACTATGCTAAAATATAAAAATAGGCATCATTTTGGGTATATGCATATCGGTGGAATAAAATACACAAAAGTCAAGTCAACATCATATGAACTATATTTGTACCAAGTTTGATGAATTTCTAAAGAACGGTTACTTAGATATCTAACCTGACCTATAATTTTAAAATTGCCGCCATTTTGATAGCATGAACACGGCTTAATCTAAATATTAAAACGTAAAGTCACATTACAAAGAACTATATGTGTACAAAGATTGATGAATTTCGGTCCACTGGTTCAAAAGATTGTATTGGGGGGGGGGGGGACACACTGTCACACTGTCACACACACAAGCACACAGACAGAAATGTGATCTCATAAGCTTACTTCTGTTTCGGAAAGTAGGCTATAAATATAAATTAGGTGATTGTTAGAGGTCCGAAAATTTTGCGATTTCATTTGAAGAGAAGTTAGATTGCAATATCCTTCACATTATAAGTTGACTTCTAAATTAAATCACTGCTTATTAATCTCGTTATTAAGGATTTATGCCCAAAACCAACCTATATGAAAAGACTGACGAACTCCCTAGTCACAAGTATAAGTAGAAGCATAAGCCAGTCAATAATTAAGACTGAAATTAAAAATTTTAAAAACCCCCGACTCACAGGATATTACATTTCAAATCGATCAAACCAATAGAGTTCACAAAAAAAAATGGAAAGAAAAGAGAATATCTGATGACCTTTAAACGACTGAAAAGATTTCCTTGAATCATTGCTAAGAACACTCTCGATCAAGTAAGCTTTCAAACAAAAAAAATCGCACTAAAATCGGTCCATTCGTTTAGGAGTTACGATGCCACAGACAGACACTTCAAACTTATAACACCATTCATTCTCTTTGCGTCGGTGGTTAAAAAGTAGCTGATGAGAGAGTTTATCCAACGCTATGGAGTTCAACCGGCAGGTCGTTGAAACCACGAAATTTCCGTGTCTGTAGCGATTTTCCATATAGTTATGTACCTGCAAAATTCACGTTATAATTTGGCGACAGACAAGGCTTCACCGCCCTTCATATACCTGAGTACAATGTGTGATTACATTGGCCACGAGCATCTATGTAATGTCAGCTACGTTGAGACCGCTTCACATGAGGTTGGTCAGTCTATCGTGAGACATTTTATTATTGGATAGATATATCCTTCGCGTCAGACCACGACAAATTTGGTCATTGGTGGACGTCGAACCCATGTGGAGTCTAGAGCCGGCTGGCGAAAATTAACGCGAATTCCGTAAGTTTGTCCAAAGGTCATAGGTCTGCGTAATATCACGATATTATAAAAATGTGGTCAATTGTCAAGCAATAAATACCATCATAAATAACGAGCCTCATTTCTTCAACGCAAATGCATATTAAAACTAAAAAATAAAATCAGTCCCGTAAATATAAAAATATGGAACCTTTTCTTAATTGATTATCTTGCTACGATCTAATACAGTGAACCTACAATAGTAAAGACCAGTTAAATTTAAAATTAGATTATTAAAGTTTTCAGCATTAAATTTGTTTAGGTCCATTAGTTCTTGAAATACACTTTATAAAAAATATATTTTCATGTCGTGGAATCATCGAAATTGGAGACAATCATGTCACTTTACTAAGAACAATATGAGCACTCAGTGTGAATTCTGAATTTAAAAATGTTTATTCAGATTTCTCGTACCGTTAAAAAAAGTTAAATTGCCACTGCTTATATAACACGAACACGGGATAAACCAAACACCTAAAACGTAGTCACCTTACTACGAACAATATGTGTACCGAGTAAAATGAAATTCTGAAAAATGTTTCCGTAGAAATCTCATGCCATCAAAATATATTGAAATGATCGCCATTTTAAAAATGCGATCATAACATGAACAAAAACATAAACTTCAAGAAATGAACAATACAATTAACGTAAATCAACGTTACTGATTATTGTTCCGGGTTCGAAGAAGTTATGACAAATAGTTTATTAAACATGTCGTGTAGCAAAAAATATTAAATTGACACCAATTTTTAAAATGTGAATAAAGTGCGAATAAAAAAATTTAAAACCATCTCACTTTACTAAAAACAATTCGTGTACTCGTTTTACGTATAAATAAAACACAGGAATTTGATATCATAAGCCTACCTTTTACTCCTGAAATTTGGATTAAAATTAAGGTTAATTACAAAATATGTGCAGAAAATGTGGAAAAATTATAAAAATATGTCCTTTTTGTATGGATAATAATAATCGAGCACAGCGTGAATTTATTAATTGCGTATTTAAACTAGAAATACAATTTTGTAAAGTGTTTAGAATATTATGGCTACGAGGTGTGAGAAATAAGTGAGAAGTGGTAAAAATGTTTCGTTGCAATCATGTGGTGACAATATTATCAAAAATTATGCAGGTAGAATTTCTACTAAAAAAATGCATAAGTTTATGAGTCTAATTTAAAGTTACTAACAGTAGTAACCCGAAACTTTAATGAGTTGTATAGCTTCAGTGACTAATTTACCTCATTAAATTAGAACACTTTTTAATTTCAGAGTGACTGTACAATTTTAGGGATAAGCAACGCTGCAAGATTTACCAAATATATCCCCAAAATTTCCGAATAAAACATAGCGTACTTGTAACAGTGATGTTAAAACAAGTAAGTAAATTTTAAGCTATTTATTACGGGCATTCAGTAATTACTGGGAAAAAATTGCAAGAAATTAAGGTAAACCTACGTTTACGGATTATTATACACAAGAACATATTTACAATTGTGCGTGGTATACATTATCCTTTGATTTTTACCTCCATATTCAAACTCCGTAACATTCTTGACTTAACCAAGTGTAAATTATGGCGAAAAAAAGTTACGAATTTCTATGTTTGCATAATATTTGTTACAAAAGTGTCAACAAAATTGCTAGCTGAATTCGAATACAGAGCATTAATAATAAAATGATATGATTTTACTCTGTTGATCGCCTATCAAAAATATTTGTTGAAATCAGTGACGAAGCGGCTAGCGGTGATTAGCTGTGACTGTACAACTCACAGTCTAGTCTGGTAGAGGCAGGTACACTCCACAGTCAGTAGCTTGTAGAAGAGAGGAACAAATTCTCCAGTAACACACCTTGATCTCAGTAACACAACTTCACATGCTCAAAAGTGTATAGTCGTATCTTATACCGTTTGACTGTGAACACAGCCGGGCTTCGTCACTGCTGAAATAAAACTGACAGCAAACTAAACCACTGGGTAAAGAAAAAGATGAGAGTTTTTGCAATATTTTACTAGAAGTAATCACACCATATATGGCTCTCAAATGAGTAAGTAAGTTTTTGGCAGGTACTATTGTTTTCGTACATTACGTATGTCAATTCACTGAAAACACTATTTTAACAAAATATATTAGTATACGATAGACTCTTACCAATGTATTGTACTTTTTGATACCTACATCATTGAAGTATAGGAATAGAGAGGTTAACGTTGCTGATAATACATTGCCATTTTTAAATTTCAAAGCATCCCATTTCACTTTTTTTAATAATAAGTAATTTATTTGCCAATTTCTCAATGAATGTAATGTGTTCAAATACTTCAATAAAATTACAACAATGTTAATGAATTGGTTTTAAAATTACACGAGATATAATTAAATAAACGATTCACTAATAAGATGTATTTGTCTCTCGAAAAGTTAATTGCGATATGAAACCCTATGAAATGAGATTTACACTTATATGGCCTGTACGTAGATGGCAGATCCAAAAATTTGCGTTTTGAATTATTCCTTGCATTTATTATACAATTGAACAGTTATTTGTTTTGATGTCCTCTTGTTCCGACAAATATTACACTTTTAGTAAAGATTCATCAAAACTATCTTGAGCTAGCATAAACCTCCGTACCTATTTATTTTAGGGTCCAGGCTCATGAGAAATTCCGTGGCTTCATTCATTGACAGGAATAACTATTAACTGTTACATCGAACGGTCGTTGAAGTTTGTATGTATTCTAGACACGCAGTCTTGCTTCAGAAGCCCCGCAGACTCTTCAAGTTTCAAAATATTCAAAGAATGCATCGCGGATCACAACTTTTTCATCCCCAGATAAATGAAAATATTGTTTCGTGCAAACTTCCAAGATTAAGAAACTAAGCGTCTTAAGAAACTTTGCGGAAAGGTGCAGGTAGGTGAAAACAGGATAATATTTTTATTGAAACTTGCTCAGTATGTTTTTTATTATTTTAGACGAGTATGAAGGATCAGCTAAGCCAAAGTTATTTCCTCGTAAGTTAACATCCTTCGAGCCTAAGGTTATAAAATCGCAAGGCTCTTAAACGCACACAATCGCACCCATAAATATGCATGTCAATTTAAAAATAGTGTTTGTGCGTTAAGGCCGGTCATGACAAAATTTATAATGTAAAATTCATATCAAGTGTAAGCTGACTTCTTTACAATGTAACATCATTACCTTAATCTCCATCCAGCGCATGACTTCAGGTATTATACACATATCCGCCCACCCATGACTGAGCCAATAAACACATACACGACCACTCAATTCGTATGGTCACCCCGGGAGAATTTCGATGGTAAAAAAGTTATATAAAATTTCACACGGCGTGAAAACTGTTTTTGTGTGCCACCTGTGCACACAGAATTTTAAGCAAAATACGAAATAAGCTGATAGTATAAAGTTTAAATATTGTATTTACGTTTGCTACTTGGTACAGAAAAAGTGTGGAGGCATGGTCAGGCAAATAGTACAATGTCGTTTCACCCAGAACTATGTAAAACTAATTCATAATTTATAGATTTGAACTATATATTTGCTTAACGTAAACATTATTAGCATTCCCTTTTTGATGTATACAGTTTTAAAAATTTTAAATTAATGTCAGCATTTATTCTATGATCCCAAACAGGCCGGCGTAACATTTTTCCTTTAAATTTATTGAAATAAATTTCCTATCTTGACTAGTGTATTTTCCGAGTCGTTTTCAGTTTCACAGCACTTCGCCAATAAGGACTAAGATTAAATTTTTCCTTGACGTCAGATTGGTTGTTTACGGATTGGTTGTTTACGGATTGGTTGTTTACGGATTGGTTGTTTAACGTACTATTAGGTAATTATATGAAATTGTTTGCCACTGAAAAGTCTGTATCTAACACTAGGTCATTCCTTACCATGGAGGCACAAAAATGACACTTCACTTACGAGCTAGGACTTCAACTGTACTATTTTACTGATGTCAGTCAGTCTATTTTTACAATAGGAAATCTCATAAATTGACTGTACGGCAGGTGTTTGCATCTACACACACCCGTGTAGAAGATGCTGAGACAAGATATTTGATATAGGATACTCGTCGACCAACATGTGGTAAAATACCCGAAAATCACTCCACAAAAATAAACTACGAGCTAGGTCGCGTCGCGTCACGACATGCTGCTCATCCGAAAAGGTTCATTCGCCTTCACCCATGTACCTATCAGTTTAAAAGTTAGGATAGCTTTTTGGAAACACAATTTTCAAGACTCTCAAAATGGCTATAAACAGCTTTTTTTTAAACTGTTGTATGTAGGCAAATTCCAACCGGATACGTAAAACACAATATTATAAATAAGCGCTGGAATTTGAACCATAAGTATCGCAAACAATACAATCCGGTCACCGCTTAAAGTCACACAGGAAAATGAATAATAGTGCAGCTCTGCGCGCCTGTTACAGGGTTTGCGTGTAGAGGCGATATTGCATTACATACGCCGACCGACGTCTAATTAAACGCTCCATCAGTTTTGTGCCTCACATACACCAACGCAACTTACCTAGATAAGAACCTTAACGTCTCGCCAACAGCGAGGTCATTAGAGGCGGTGGCAGGTACAATATGACACAGTAATACTAACTGGAGAGAGGAGTCGGCCATGGCTCTTGTTATGGAACTATCCCAGCACTCGCCTGGAGCGAATTCGGGAAACCATGACAAACCGAAATCAGGATTGCCGGTGCAGGGGATCGAACCAGGATCCTTCCGAATGCGAGTCCAACGTGTTACCGTTGAACCACCTAGCTCGGTGTCAATTGTACGTCTCGGAGTTGTCTACATTCGCTGTGTTGTAAATACATATTCTTCACATCCACTATATGTTTCATGGCATAGTCTTTGGATCTAGTAATACAGCAATTCACAAACTAGTTTTCTCTACAGCTTTTAAAGTGTCATTTTATCCGGCTAACAAGGTAATTTACCTCATACACCATGTACTGGAGTCGTAAATTTTTAAACACCTATAATTCCAAAACCATACATTTTAAGCAGTCATAATCTTCTCCTTAAATATGTTAAAACGCGTACAACTTAAATTTTTAAAAGAAAAGCGAAACTTGGTTGATAAACAATTTGGCCTGATGGTACGGAATAAGATACAGTTATAAATTAAAGGGACTGTATAAACGAGGATCTACTTCCATGACAGTCGTCCTGACTTTATGCCGGTATCGCACAAGAAAGCATAACGAAAGTGGATGATTTACTCCAAATAAGAATGAGATATTTTCTGCCTGAGTGCAATATGAGGGCATTAAAATTATTTTGTGCAAATTAATACATATACGCCTTGTACATATTCACATATTATGGCTCATCTTTTTTACGTTTAAGTTACGCACAGTTTACTGACACACGAAAATAATTGTGTGGGAAGTAGAAGGAAAATGCCGGTCCGGGCACAGGGGCTGGGGGCTGTGGGTGTGTGGGTCATCTTGACCTTTGACCCCATGACCTTTGACCCCATGACCTTGACCTTGACCTTTGACCCCCTGTAACCTGACACCCCGACGCCATCTTGTTTCCGGCCGCCATCTTGTTTCCGCCCGCCATCTTGTTTCCGGCCACCATCTT